>MU227225.1:2244064-2260138 GCA_018584345.1 Thuja plicata
CCTATGACCTGCAAACAAACATCCTTCTCTGCAACCAGGTGTAGGAATGAGACAAGACTGCTAGGGGCTGAAGTATACCCACAAAACATCTAAATCAGATCAGACACAATAACACATAGAATTGCAGGAATTGAGAGGAACTAGGAACCCCAATGTCCATTAATTTGCATTCATAAACTTTGATCCAATAAGAGATAATACACACAAGGAAGCATAGGGATATGAAGAATTATCACAAAGTACTTCCAACAGTTTGCATGATCAATGAGAAGATTACAGAATGTAAAAGCCAGAGGGAAGAAAGAATGCCTCAGATAGCTCCTGGGAAGAATGAATTCTCCTTACAAAATTCCAAAAATCTCCTGAGCACTAAGGCTCTCAAAAAACTTTTAATACCTCCAATGCATGCAGGCAAGAGCTCTAAAACCTAACTAGGGTTACAGATTTACAATAGAATAATTGACCCTAGGACAAAATCTAATCTGGTCATAAATGTGCACCAAGTGAATCGATCAGATCAGATTTTCCTTTGCGCCCATCCCTGTACTAGATCATGCCCGTAGACACGCAACCTGAGTCCATGAGCTATACTCTGCAACTAGTCCCCTATCATGAATGCTCACCAACTGATCACAGTCTCCCAAGATGAGAAGTGACCCCAGACGGCCACCGCTCAATCTCATCAATGAGTCCTCGATCATGACCATGCCTTTAGCCAACTGCAACTGAGAGCAATAACTTCTGATTGGACTCTGTATCTCTTTCCACGCCTCTGAATCTCCCTTTCTTCACTGACATTGAAAAAAATCTAATCCAGGGATCAAAAGACTCTCTGTGCATGGCCTTTCTACAATTAAAAACCCCTCTGATTATTCTAGAACACGAGCACATAGGACCATGGCTGCCGAGCGTTCACAGTGCCAAATCTACCGCTAATCATTCAAATTCAAAGTCCAGCGACCTTGCGACTGACCGTTAGTCTCTATGTCGTGAGCATCAGACGTTGACCCTGGTTAAATCTCCAGACTTGGCGATAATGTATCATTTTACTCCTGTTTAACTCGAGTCCAGATCCGCGACATCCCGACTGTGAAATATCAAAGTCGCGAGGAAAAATCCTTAACTCACCATTCTTCTAGCGACCCAGTGCCTAACTGTCACCTTAGACTGTCACGGTTAGTCTCCTTGTCACCATATGTTATCTTTTCATTTCAAGACTGCGCAACCACACAGTCGCCAAGTCGGGAGAGCATAGCCTGAGCCCCTTTTGACCCTTTCTTAACAGTCAGCATGTGTCCTTTAATCCTTCTAGCGACATCCCAACTACCCTAATTGCCAAGTCGGGAGTACTTTTCTTGTAGGGCACTTTGATCCCCAGACTTAGCGACCACCGTTGGATCCTCTGAGCTTTGCATCGGACGGCCACCGTTAAGTCGCTGAATAACTAAGCATACCCTTAACTTATCCAGCGATCCTATGACATGAAGCAAATAAACACTTAGTCGCCAAGTTGTGTGACCCAATTTACTTCGTCTGGCGATCACCCGACTGAGGGCCCACATCCACACATCTTGTGCCATCTGTCACATAGCCACTGGTTCATCTTCTTGTACATTGGAACGCTAAGTCATCACTTCGTTCCCGCGACAAGGCGACCCAAGGTAAATCACAAAGTCGAAAGATGTTTCACTGACTGCTGAGTTCTTCACGCGACTTCACGACTGAGGGCGGGCCCCATTCTTTATGTGACTTGTAACATTACTATTCCGTGACATCGCGACTGAGGGCTCATCGCTAAGTCTGGGAACACAAAGGGAATATTCGATAAGGTCATGAGACTACGCGACAAAGTGAAAAGCGAAGTCGGGAGATAAAAGGGAATATTCGCTGAGGCTCTTGCGATTACCCGACTGACTGAGAGGGTCCCACTCATCACAAAGGCTTATGACATGGATCTGGCGACCTCGCGACTAAAGAGAAAAGCTAAGTCAGAAGACACAAAAGGAATATTCCAATGTGTTCACAGACTACGCGACAAAGTGAAACGCAGAGTCGAGAGAAGAAAAGGTATATTCGCCCAGGCTCTAGCGATCACGCGACTTGGAAATAAGCACATGCTCTTAGTGATGGGATAAAGTAACTGTGAAACATAAGAGCTAAGGGTCTAGGGTTTATTACCTCATTTAAATATGAAAGACTCGGGGTTTTTTAGGGTTTTTTAGGGTTTTTAAGGGTTTAGAGCAAAGGTTTGAGCTGAAGACCTGAAAAACATGACAGAGGATTGCCAGATAGGGGAGACTAGACCAAATTGCACAGGCATGAGAAATTTGGGCAACACCTACATGTCAGGTTCCTCTTTATCTTTTTGTCTTTGCATTTTTGGTTTACACACTAAGTTGTGTTGTTTTATCTCTTTGTACTTAGTCATCTTTGGTGATCTCTTAATATCTGATCTTTGGTTTTCTCTTGTCCTATCTTTCGATGTATGCTTACCGAAATTTTTTTTTTTGTACTAATGGAAAATTAATGTCATCAATTTCCTCCTTTGACATTAGTATCCAAAAACTAATATGTGAAAAATACTAACAAAATGTTAAGTATATACAACATATATAATCCTTAGTCATTTAATGACTCCCCCTATGTATATGCTGGCATATCTGTACATATGATGTCTTTCCTTATAAATATCATTTTCCCATATGAATATACATATACATATTTTCATTTGTCATTTTCCCATATTAATGAATGAATGAATGAATACATATAATTTTCTCTTTTATTTTGTACTCATATCATTTCCCCCCTTTTTTGATATTAAGGGAAAAGGTCTTTACCTTATAGTTTATCAAAAATGTGAGAGTGTGAAGACTTCAATTCTTCCATCATTTTCTCCCATTGTTCTTTGAGGTTCTCCAGAGCCATGTGCTTGAGTGTGATCTTTGAGTACATGTCATAGATGTTGTCTTCTACAGACATCTCAGGAGTTGCTATCAGTTGCCTTGCTGAACTAATATGTTGTTGGAGCAGTGTAAGGTTTGGTATAATTTGAGCTTGGAGCTCGGTTACTTCTTCCCTAAAGTGTGTCTCTACTTCCCACAGTTCCTGCCTTAATCATTTAATCTCAATGATCTTTTCGTAATGCAATTTAACTGCATTTTCTCCATCTATGGTTAAGCTTTTTGCACTATTTTCTAGATCTATATCCAACTTTGCAATGTTGTCACTATTCTCTTTAGTGAACTTTTCTATTGTGCTCAATTTTTGCATTAAGTTTATAGCTTTAGATGTGATTGGGTTTAATTTAGTGTTGAATTGTGATAGCTTTACCTTGTTTACTGCCACTTCTTGGCTAATGTTTTCAATGAGCTTTTGTTGGTACTCCAGCTCTTATCTCTCCTTAATTGCCTTCTTTGCATCTATATTCTAAGTTGTTATTGCATTAGTGAGAGTTAATAATTGATCTAGTATGGGCTTGTTCTGATGAATATCAACATCGGGTACAATTTGGTGTAATATGTCCCGTGTTGTCTCTAGTACCATGGAGTCCCTTTGTTGTTTCTTCAGCTTCTCTTGTAATGCCTTCCTTTGGCATATTTCTCCATATTCTTGTAATGCTTCAAAATCAAGTGTAGATGGGTCACACTTTGGTATTTCTATAAGTTCATCCGAGGTGACTTCCAACTTGTTCTTCTTTGATTTCTTCTTCTTCTTCTATGAATCACTAGAATTTAAAACCATTACCATTTTCTCAGCTTTCTCAGTTGTGCTCGATGAAGTGACCTTTTGTGCTTCTTTTTTCTACTTGGTGTCGATTTCAGCTTGTCAGATGTCTATAGATGCCTCCACATTCACCTTCACATTATCGGTAGCATGTTTGTTAGTTTCCTCAGTAGTACCATCTTTAGATTTTTATCCTTCATCAGTGTCCTTAGCTTCATCTCTCTTTGTTTCTGCATTCTTATCTGTTGTTTCTGCATCCTTTTCTTTATCTCCTCCAATAACCTTATCAGTATTGGTTACATCTTGAGTGGCTCTGATGTCTTGTTGACCATTGGTGTTGTCTTTCTTTTCTTCTTCCCCTACTTCCTTAGGAGTATCCTTTTCAGGTGACTTGCTTGATTCTTGCGGGATATTGATAGCTTGTATCAATATTGGCATGTTTCTTGGAATGTTTACTTGTGTAGTATCAACTGTTGTGTCCTGCTCATCGGTTTTGTCCTTTGTAGTAGTGACATATTCATATTTATTTACTTCCTCTGCTAGGTCATCGGTAATGTCAATTTCATTAGTATCGACAATATTGTCATTTGTGGTATCTTGCCATGATTCATCTGTAGCATCTACATTCTTGTTGTTGGTTGTATCATCTTCTTCTTTGTCTAACTCAATAGATGTGTCATCTTGAGTTGCCTTATCAACATCTTGTTGTTGAAGGTCTTTTTTGGGGCTTTCCTCCTTAATAGGTCTATTCATAATTTTATACCATTTCTTGTGGCTATCCTTCTCAATCTCTATAAGCTTTCCTTCAATAAATTTATATGCTCTCAACTTGGTGAGAACCCCTTTTTGTACTTCTCCATCATTTCATCTATTTCTAAATTCTTTGATTCAGGTGGCATGGAAGAGAAAAGTACTCTTTCTCTTATTTCTTTCTCATTCTTCAAAGAAAATGTCCAATGGGAGTATAGTCTATCCAAGAGTTCCCTTGGTACATGATTGCCCTCAAACTAAATTGGTACATATTTGAACTTGTACACGTTTGCTATGATGGCATCCTCTATTTTATTCTGATCTTCTGGGTCTAATTTCAACCATCTTCTAATCTTTGAATCTGTAATAGATCTAGAATTTGTAATAGATTTGCATATATCATCAATAGATTTATGAGCTTGTACCTTGACACTTTCTACCTCTACAACTTCATCATGTTTGGCATCTTCTATATCCTCTTGAGTTCTAATGAACTTCCTTCCTCTTTTTTTTTTCCCTCTCTTTGGTGTGGCCCATCTCTCCTCTTGTATGTCCTAACCTTTCCTTTCTTCAAAGGTGAAGGTGTAGAATCCTTTGATGTTTGGCTTCTTTGCCTAGAAGCAGTTGTTGTCCTTGGCTTCTTAGTTGGTGGAGGAGGTGGTGAATCTGACTCTGTTTCCTCAGAGTCATCCTTTTCCTCATCTTTACCGATAGATAACTGTTCTTCGGTTTCTTCCTCCTTTTCAACTTCTTCATCATATTCAGCTTCTTCCTTGGTTGCCGACAGTATCTTCTTGAGATTCTTCACCATCTTGTCCTTCTTTCTGAAAATTTTCTTAACAACTAGCCCATATTTTCATCTTGTCTTGGCCTCTTCATATGTTCCAAATTTGGGTTGTTTATTATCCAATGGTTCATTGATCAAGGAATCAATTTCCTTAGTTGCAAGATCAATGTTTATTTAATACTCCAATGGTTGTAACCATGTTGTCCTCGGTACAATGGGTTTGATGTATGTATTGTCTGTATCAACCATGAAGCATATCTTATCCTTATACTTTTCAATGAGTTGCTCGGGGATTCTTACCCTCTTTTGCATTTGGTCTTTGAATACAGTGAAGTATTCATCCATGACTATCTCAAATTTATCTCCCAGTGTAGCTATGTGCTCACTGATTTGCATGGTGACCGGTTTGGTGTTGTCCCATTTCACATCTCCTACTGATGGGAATGTTTCTTGAAAATAGAAGAAAATACACATTATGAGTGAGCCAAACTTACATGTGTTTGACTTCATATTTCTGATAGTCTTTAAATTGTCTTTCAACTAATTTAGTAGAAGTTCAGATAAGTCTAATTGTGTTCCCTTCTTCACAATTTTGTAGTCTGTTTCTAATGCACTTGATGTTATGTTGTTCAATTTTCTTTCTTGGAATAATTTGTATCCTAGAATGTAGGCACCGAATTTGATCTCATCATCGGTTATAGTAGTAAATTTTAGTCCTCTTCCATCCCATTTGGATCCTATCATCTTCTCAGTCTCGACCTTAGGTGGATTCTTTAGTGCCTTTACTTTCTCGGTTATGGGATTACCGGTGACCGCATGGATGACATCTTGGGTTATCACCTTCATTTCATCAAGCCATAACTTTTTGTTATGCATTCAGCTTGGCACTAACCGAATCCATTCGGTTTTAAAAACCTTCAGAAACATTAGGGAATTGGTGAGACCTTTTATTTCTATGTCCTTGTGTTCATCTTTTAGAGTTCCATCTTCATTACACAGCTTCTTATAAGCTTCTTCAACTTCTAAAGTTCCTTTCTCTGCAATCTTGCAGTGTATGAAAGATCGAACGTCTTCCACGAGTAAGTGAAAATGCTCCAGCATCATCGGGTTGTGAGGCAACCTTAGGATGGATCTTGTAGTTAGGTTCCTCACATGCCGAATTCTTGATGAGCTTGAACTCATCCTTCTTTGTTTTCTTGGATTTCACGGTTCTTGATGTCGAGGCCATTTTTAGAATTTAGGGCTTCTTGTGAAATGCGTGAAAATAGAGTTGTCAGTTCTATGGAACTTACTGTTTGTGCTTGCAAAGATTCTGAACTGATTTTTAGTGTTGTGTGTCGAGTCATGGTCGCTCTGTGATTTAGTTACTTTCTACTCAAAAATTGCCTTGGGTGCTCTACTCTGGTCGTCATGAACAATGAGTCATTTTTTTGTCCTATTTATAGCTGATGACCTAAAATGTGTGTCATAAATGCTTACCAACTCCTCGATGTATGAAGACGGAGTTTGTTGGTGAAGAATTCACTTTCCTTCATTGACAATCATAATGTTTTGGAGCATTCGATATTCCTTTGGCCTTTTACTGACGGGTTTCGGTGTCACAAACAACTTGTTCACTTTGCTTGTTTACCAACTAGGCTCGGTTTACACTTAGCATCTTTTCTTTTAACTGACGCTTCTCAGTAAGTGTAGGTAGTCTTAGCTTTGAGTCTATACCGATGGGTTTTGATATATATGCCTAAAAGCATAGTTATCACAAATTTTAACAAGTAATACAATGATGCATCTTTCTTATGCTAATTTGGCATTATATCAACATGCTATAGAACTGATGTAAAATAATAGCTTGGGGTAATGCAGTTCCATACTTACTTGTTCTTCTTAGGTGGGGATGGTGATGTCACTAGATCCATTGGATAGGGTGTCACCATTTGCATGGTAAGGCCTTCTGTTCCTTGGCCGATGTGCTTATAAAATGGATAGGAGTATCCATATTCAAGAAACAACTACCAGAATATCACAAATTATATATCCTAAAGACCTAAACCAGAGGCAATGTTTCAAGCACTAGCAAAGGCAGACCCAAACCAAAGGAGAATTGAAGAAGAAAAATGCATAGATCATTTATAAATAGCCCTCAATTCTTTCTCTAACCTAATTAATTTATTTTTCTTCAAAATTCTATAAATCTTTCATATTAAATGCACGAGTCTGTGAAATTAGCTCATTTGTCCTTCCAAATTCTGTAAATTTTTCATATTAAATGCACGACTGTGTGAAATTAAAAATAGTCATATTTAGTTTTATTGATAAAATATTTCTTGTATTAACAACAACTATAATACATTATCAATCATCCACATAAATAGATGTAGGACTTGATACATGTATTACATTATGTCATTACGTGATGTCGCATTAATTATATAATGGTTATGGTGTAGATTAATTTGATACGTGTCATCATTCCGGTGACTTCCTGGAGAACTCTGGTTCCTTCAAGAAATTGGGCCAAAATTAAAATTCAACCATTGATCTAGGATCATCAAATGGTCTCAAATAATACATTTAACATTATAAAATGATGGATGTTACTATTAGGTTGTGTGTCGATGTAACCTTTTGTGCTTATCGATACCAATGTGTTTAATCTGCAAACAAGTTCTTAGTTGGTGTTGGCCCACATGAAGCATTGATGAGTCCCATCTTTTGAAAATTGCCAATAAAATATTTATTTTTCCCATAATTAATGATAGGTTAGCCAATACAATAAATATATTTTCAAATGGCACATAAAAATTCCTAGTACAAATATTTTTTTTGCCTTCAAAAGAAAATAATTCGCCTCATATATTATAATTTTTTTGTTTCAAAAGAAACAAATTCACCTCATACAATATATATTTTGAAGACATTATTTTCCATTACTATGTAAAAGTAAAATAGTTTCTGAACATTTGATAAACCTATACTGAAAGTACAGATATCAAAGATCACCGAATGTGTGAAGTTCAAGAGACACCCAACAAGACAAATCTCTAGTGAAACTGAAAGAGCACAAACAGAGGAACCTAATAGAGAAAAGGAACCTGATAGAGCAAGGGAACCCGATAGACAGTTCAATCAAAGGAACACAGAAAGATAGGCAAACTGATTTCAGAGAAAATCGAGCATCAGACACCAAAAGTCAGTTACTACCCGGAAAAAGTGGATCTGACTTCCACGTCAGATAAAACACTCATATTCTATTTATAAAGTTTTTTTTTTTTTTAGCCATTACTTAAGGGACAAGAAACATTATTTTAATTTTTTTAATCAGTCTAATTGATTGAAAACATGCAGACTAGGAGATCAAGGTCAAGTTGTAAACCTGTGATCATAGAGTTAAAGTTGTAATACATTAAACTTAATTAGGTCAATCTATCTTATAAATAGATTTTTTAATCATTAAATAATATAGAGGAGAGGATTAATGTATCCAATGAGCACATCTATGGATCAGACTGAGAGTTTCAAGAAGCAGAACAATAAAAGATGAATTTGGCTATCAGGAACCAAGAACAGAGGCTATCGAGAAATAGAGCTATTATTCAATCACATGGTGATACATATACTCATTTAATATTGAATGGATCTATAATCAAAAATAGTATATTTCATACACTTAGTTCAATGAGTAATTTTCTTACATTCTAACAAGTGAAGAAAAGTGTAAAAATTCTTTCAAGAAAGGTGGATTTAACAATCCTATTGTAAATCTCTTAACTGAGTGCACACTGAATATTGTTGCTAAAGCTCTTAATAGAGTAGATCTTAACAGGTCTCCACATAATACTCCTAACAAGGTAGATCATCATAAGTGATCAAATTGTAAAGCCTTAATTGGCCCCTTCCAATCTGCAGATAGTGAAGATTTTGTGGGTGTCATCCCCACCGCGGTTTTTACCTTCTTACAGAGGTTTTCTACGATATCATATCATGTGTTACGATTCAATTACCTTCATGAATGTTTACATGTTTGATTAAGTTAAAGAATTGATATGTCTTACACAAAGTAGTATAGACTAGATGGTTGGATCAACAATTGATTACATAAAGGTTAAAGGATAAAAGAGATAAAAGTTTTAGAGGTACTGATTCAGCCCTCCCCTCTCAGTACACACTTCCCATTATTTCCAATAATATGTATCAGAGCTATAAATATTATTTGGAAAAACTTAAAGACTTAAGAGAAAATATCATACAATGGAGAAGTACAAACTTGACAAGAGTATTGAGAATCAGAAGCTATAAATTTAGATCTTCTATGAACAGTATAAAGAAGCTAGAATCAAGATGAGACACTTGTTAGATGAAACAAAGATCCTGGCATCTCATTGTAATGAGACAGATTACCAAGAAGAAGAGATACCAGATCTATTTGAGTCTTCAAAAACTACTATAAGAAAAGCATCAGATACATCAGAATAAAGCATCACAAGCTTAAATGAAATCAATCAACATTTGGCTGGACAAGTGAAATCTTTGCAAATTGGTCAAGAGACACAGATGATAAGAATGATTAATGTCATGAACAATGCTAGACAAGCTAAGCAAGAGAGAACACTAGCTATTGATGATAGAAGGAAGATTACTGAAAAGCTACAAGAGAAAGAGTCTAAAATACAGAGACTTACGGAACATCATCATGAGATTACAAATCAGATTATTCTTATGAGTCAAGAGGCAAACAGAATGAATGTTGAACTTATTGAAAGAATAGAAGATATTGGTGAGCTAAGGGAAGAAAATGAAAATCTGAAACAAGAACTTAGAATTCAGAAGTAGCATAATGAGATAATAAAAAGAACTGAAGAAAGAAATAAAAGAATGGATGATTTTCTTGATGGACAAAGGAGAGACAACAACAACAACACCGGACTAGGCTATACCAAGAATGGAGAATCACCTAATCAAGCTAATCAAAAGAATTTCTATACAAATCCAAGACCAAGAAAGCTGACATACAATCACTGTGGAAAGCAAGGCCACACATCAAATGTATGCAGGAGAAAAATGAAAGGTATTCCTAACTCCACATCTTCATTCATAGGATTTTTTCATAAATGTAACAAGAAATGACATAAAGCATATGAATGTAAATTTGAGATGAAACAACCAAAGAAGGAAACCTACATAGAAAAATGTTTTCCTACTTACAAAATGCATGGGCACGCTACTCTTGAATGCTGGAAGAAGAAAAAGAAAGCATGGAAGCCTAAAGGTCAAGAATCTACCTATCAATTGAATAGAGTTGGCAACTAGTATGTATGGCATTACAACACTTGGGAAAATTGTACAACATGTGGAAGATTCAGTCACGTTGTTGAAAACTGTATGAGATAGTGGACAAGAAATTCTAGAGGCTGGACTAACCCTGGAATGGCATGTCTACATTGTTATAAATTATATCATCTCAAGAAAGACTACAGAGACCGAATGACAAAGACCAGCACCTTTTCCAATGGAAACACCATTGAAGACATCAGGAAAATGAGAAAAAAAAATGTGGAGGGAAGATACAAACAATGATGAAGATGTACAAAGCAATGCAATTGGCGACACCCTATCCAATGGATCTGGTGACATCACCACCCCCACCTACACATAACAAGTAAGTATGGAACTGCATTACACCAAGTTATACTTTGCATCAGTTCCAATCATACATAGTTAAAATGCCAAATTAGCATGATTATAGATGCACTATGGTATTACTTGTTAAATTCTATGAAAACTATTTCGTCAGTTAATACATACCGAAATGCATCGGTATACATTCAAATCTGAATTGTCTACACTTACCAAGAAGTGTCGGATAACATGTAAAAGCTAAAGTTGCTGGTGTAAACTGAGTGGTGCAAGGAACCTCCTGAAGATCTTACCTTTCTTTATTTTATATTTGTAATAAGGTCCATCCTTGAGATCACCCTTGTGTGTGTTTGTTTTATAGGTCTATGATGTAAGGTGATGGACCTAAGGTGAGTTATAAACCATGGTTAGACCTTGTTAGCTTGAAAATTTTAGTGTTTGGTTAGATGTTTATGTTTCAAGGCCTTAGATTAGGTTCCTTTCATGTTTTGAATCTCTCCCACACCTTGGGAGGTCGGTAAGGTTAGCATTTTCCCAAATGAGCAACTTTTGCAAAATGTTGCTCGATGAATGAAAACTCCATTGTAACTGACCTCACCAACTTACTAAAGCATCTAAATTTCCTAGAAGATGCTATTAGGTGAGAGGATGCCTTCCATGAAGGAGAGATTGGACTGTGTACAAAGTTTCATGTTCAGAGAGGGGAATAGAATAGTGTTTTGAGAATTTTTGATAGTGTACAACATGGTACAGATTCATCTTGTGGATCCAGTTGTAGGAATTTGTGATGTCTTGAGTTCCTTGAACAATCCAGTTGGTTTGAGTTGTTTTTGTCAAGTTTGATAGAAGTTATAGAGTTTACTTTCTTGTTGTCTAAGAAAACAAGGCTTTACTGGGTCAGTCACAAAGATGTGATCCTAGCTTGAGCTTTATCTAGTGGATCTTCTTGGCACTTGGAAAATTCTAGTTAGGATCATGGTCTTTGAGAATCCAAAATCTCAGACCCTCATTGTTAGTCCCACTATTTATGAGATCAAGCCCTAGACTAATTATCTCTATGTAATTACCTTGGCTTTTTTGTACAGTCACATGCATGAGTTATATGTGTCTTAGGGGATCAAAAAAAGAGTTGTTCTAGACTATTTTTGGGTAGGGGAAACCATCTAAGTCCCTGCATTTCATCCATGAACCCTTATTCTATCACTTAACAAACCAAGCCTAAACTAGCTAATTAGGCCTATGTGTTTTATGAGAGTTCAGGGGTGCAGGAGTGGAGTGAGGTGCCAAGGCTTTAGGGGTTTTACAAAATCCATAAAGGGTGTCTAGAAACCCAATTAGATTCATTAGATCCCACTGACACTGAAAGTTAAGTCCAAAATACCTCTTGGATAGGGCTACAAGGAATCCTAGACCATTTGGGATTCAACTACCTTTGGGTCTACAAGACCAAATCCAATGGTAGATTATTGACCCTCATGGTCTGTTAGGAGTTTTCAATCACTTATAATAGGAGTTTGAATCCTCTAGTGAAGTTTTACACATTGATGTATGGTTTAGGGAAAGTGTCCCTAAAAGAGAATTGCATTGTTTCAGAGGTTGGTTTGGAGAGTCAAAAATTAGACATGCCCATGTTTTGTGGAAAAATGGATCCTAAAGAATGCATGGATTGGGTGGAAGCTTTAGAGAACTACTTTGAGTATGAAAACATTTCTGAGAATCAGAAGGTTAAGGTTGCAAAGTCCAGAATGAGAGGTCCCGCCTTGAGTTGGTGGAACTTTCTACAAAGTGAAAGGGTGGAGGATGGGTGGAACCCTATCTCCACATGGAAGAAGATGTTATTTGTAGTCAAGAAGTAGTTTGTACTAGAATATTATGAAATCACCCTCCATAAGAAGTTGCAAAACCTAAGGTAGAAGGACCTTGATATGAGTGGGTATACTGAAGAATTTCACAAAATGACCTTGAAGGAAAGAGTTCCTGAGAGTGAGAATCACAAACTTGAAAGGTATATCAATGGATTGAAATATAGTATTCAAGATGAAATGGGCTTGTTTAACCTTGAATCAATACACAAATGTTTCCAAATGGCACTGAAAATTGAAGAAAAGAAGAACAGGAGAGGAGAAGAAAATAATAGAGGTAGAGGGAATAACTTAAGGGGTAGAGGTAGATTCAATGGCAGGGGTCCAATCCAAAGGATTCAAGGAGAGTTTAATAGTCATGAATTAGAAGGAGAACATAGTAATAGGTGCAATTTCAGAGGAAGGAGACCAAACAATAGGGGAAGGTTTGGTGGAAGAGGACCTAGTGTCTTTACAGGGAAGTGTTTTACTTGTAATCAAGTTGGACACCAGTCCTTTAGATGTCTTGAAAATAGTGGAACCAGTAGACAAGGACGGGACAGAAGAGTACCACTCACCCAAGAAGATGATAACCAAAGTGTATCCTCCTACCGCTCTACAACTTCAAGACCTGCAAATCTAGAATCAAGAGAATGTCTAATGATGCAAAGGAAACTCCTAAGGGTGCCTACTACTCCAGAGCCACCTCAAAGAAAGTCACTATTCAAGACAAGCTGAAAAGTGAACAATAAGGTATGCAAAGTTATAGTTGATTTCGGATCTACTAATAATATTGCATCTAGGGTGTTATCCACTAAGCTAAAGTTGCATGTAATCCCTCATCCTTTCCCTTATATGGCTTCTTGGTTGAAAAAAGTGTATAGTCAGAAAATGGAAGCACTTCCATTTTATACTTGGTTATCCTTCCAAGTAAGTGGTTTGGGGTCATGAAAAGAGCCTTGAATGGGTTCCTAATCTTGACATGGCTTCCCCCTATTCTGTCCCTCTTTCCACTCCTGTTTAGCCTGATTTCTGCATTCTGAACTACAAACTGGTGATTCTGGGCTTCAGGGTCAGGGTCAACCTTTTAGGTCTATGTTGACCTCAACCTTAACCTAGGTTAGGGTCAACCTTGACCCTAACCTTGGTCAAGGTCAACCTTGACCCTGACCCAGGGTTTAGATCTTGAGGTCTCACAGTTTTGGATGTCGGTCTTTGCAAAAAGTATTTTCCCGCTTCTAGGTCAGCTGTTTCGGGTTCCGAAGTGTCGATTCCTAAATTATATTTAATATATGTCCTCTCCTAGGGGTAAATCCTTTAATGGAAATTTAATTCTCCTATGTCAGCCTCCTTAGAAGATTGTGCCCTAGTTTCATATAAAAGGGAGCCTTCTCCTCTCATTTTCTCTAACGATAACCATCATCAAGCGAACGAAGTATTCTAATCAAGCATTCTCAAAATATCATCAAGAGAAATACAAGAAAGCAATCAAGAAATATTTGAAGAAAGCATTCATCCATTCAAGCATCCATTTTTATGAAGGATATCCATTGGAGGCCATTGAAGGTTTCAAGCTACATAGTGCCCTTTTGGTGATCTCTCCATCCAACTTCTTCCAAGCCTATTCCAAATTCAAGAACCCATTCAAGACTTGGTGTTGGAGATCTACAAGAAAGAGATTTAAGACATCCTACCTTTCTACATTCCACATTTTGAAGCATACTTGTGGATCCAAGGATTCAATTCCACCGCAAGGACTTTTACAAGCAAGGTGAATTTAAGCATTTACTTTGTCTATTTCTACAATTTAAATTATATATATTTGAGGTTAATTCCAAAACCAGGGTTTGACCAAGGCGAACCCCACTCCCATGACAAAAAATCCTCTTTTTCTTGCAGGTATAGGTTCAGAGCAATAAATTTGAGACCAGATCTGGATACCCTTTTTAGCTTTCTTTCGAACAGCATGAACGGATTCTCTGTCAAACTTGTGATGGTCAGGGTCGACATTATTGGGTCAGGGTTGAAATTTGTGGGTCAAGGTCAACCTTTTTCATAAGACAACATCAAAACAAAAAAATATTTTTGGGTTTTTTTTGTCTTTGCATTTCAGTTCGAGATCAAATGTCAATTTTTCCAGAAACAGTCTAAAGACCTCAGAAAATAGCATTCTTTGATCTGTAATATTTCAAGGTTAGTGCATTTCTCCTATTTCTTTAATTACTGTCATATATCATTTCTATACATATAATTAACAGAATTTAATATTTCCTTCTTTTTATTCTCCTTTCCAAATAGTTGATTCATTTGTACATTAACCCTTCTTTTGGGTTGATCAACTTGGATCTTCCATTTGTGTATTTGGGAATAAAAGAGGAACATCTTATCTTCTCCCTAATCACAATTGCAATACATAATCAATCAAATTCAAGTAACTATAAATTAGGGTTAAGGAATTCAATACACTTTAATCAAATCAAACAACAATTAACAATCAAATCACCCTATCCTTTTCCAACACATTGCATTCCAATCAAACACCCCATTTTATATATTACATTTTGGTGAACCCGCGATAGACAAATCTTTCTTTTTGGTGTTAGATTTACATTGTTTATGCTAGATCTTGCATTTTCTTTCAAATTACATTTAAATTCCATTGATCAAAATTTTGTGTTAGTTCATTTGCATTGTATTGGTGTATGAGCTTTACCACATCTAGTCCTACTTATAGTATCTTGATTAGAGGAAGTTGTAGACTTATGGGTTCCTTTGATCCTGAGTCTTCCTCTCCTTTCCTTAGGATCCCGGATGATAATTTGATAACTCATGATTCCAATCCTTCTATGGAGCATAACTCTTCTCACTCATCTCATGATGAAGATGACACTTTAAGAGTTCCTCCTAAACAAGTGCAAAACCTTTCAACCAAACTTGATAAAATGGGAAATGGGCTTATCCAAGAAAACCATAACCAAGATTCCATCCAAGCTATAGAGGCTCTTAAGAAAGTTCTCCATGATAATGATCAAGGTATTAATTTTGTTGTGTAGTATTACTCATCTTGTGAATTTGAATGTTAAACCTTTAGCTCAAGAGGCTCAAGAGTTAGGATTCACACCTATTGTTACTAGTGTAGGACCTTCTTCTATTCCTCTACCTATAATTCCTACTTACACTCCTCCTTTGATAACAACTTCTCTCCCAAGCACACCTATCCATGTGAGTGTTCCACCGGTATCTTTACCTACCTCACAACCTTCATATCATAGTGTGCCTTTTACTTATACTAATCCTCTTCCAACTATGGTTCCTAATGTTCCACTGGTTGTGTCTTCT
>MU227225.1:2261709-2302704 GCA_018584345.1 Thuja plicata
TTCATCATTATTCCTACTTCTGATCAATTTCAAATCAAATTTGGTTTACCTTGGATAACTTCTATGCATGCTATTGCTTCTCCCATTCATAAATGTCTTAAATTCATTCATAATGGAGAAGTCAAAATAATTAATCATAGTTTGTTTCAACCTTCTAGGCCTAGAGATTATGCTACTCTCAATTTTCTTTGGCCTTCATTACCTAATTCATGTCCTTCTCACCCTGATCATCTCTTTCGCTCCTATCAAGCTTACAAACATAGCAAAATTGCTGAGTTAAGTATGCCTTGGATTGATTCCAACCATAGTCTCTTGCCTACTCCTACAATACCTCCTTTATCCATTGTTGCTAATAAAATTGCTCAAACTTATACTCTTCCATTACAACCAATTGAGAATCCTCCTATAGAACCTGTGAAGGAACTTATTTTCATTCCTCCTAGTTCTCAACATGTGACAAATAAAGTTAAACATAGAAAATCTGCTAATGAACATCATAAGAAGCGTAGAGCTAATGCTAGAGCCCATGCTTCTATGATTTGAAACTCATTACCTACCTTTGATCAACTTATGCCTGATGCATTGGATGTTAATATTCATGATGTTAAGATGAATGAGTATGATGATCCTATTCAGATCTTGGATCCCATTTCAATCAACCTTGATGAGGAGGAAACTCTCGATGATCCTATTGATCTTAGTGATGAATATGAGACCATTGATCTTGATAATGATTTACCTCATATGCTTTCAACTCAATTAAAAATTACACCTAGTAATGAGCATTGTGATTCTGAAGAGGATCCTTGTTTGGAATTGGCTACCATTCCTAGTATATTAGATATAGTCCCTCTTGCAAATTTCCCACCCACCCTAAATAACATAAACCAAGATGGGGAAGGTTGACAACATGCTTGATTGGCTTATCCTTTATGGTAGCCCTTTTTGTGTTTGTATGTTATATTGTGCTTTCCCCATAATATGTGTTTCTAAATGTTTGTTAGATTCTTTTATATGACCCTTGTTACTTTGTTGGTGCAAGGTGATAAAGGAATCACAACTATTGTTAAATTCCTCTATATGTCTCTACATTCTTCTATATGTTGTTTCATATTATGTTGTACTTGTGCTATTGTTTGTAACTGTTTTCCTTGTACAATCTGCTTGGATCTATGACATGGTAGCACTAATTCTTTTGGTCTCCATGTTGTGGTCTGAAAAGATTCCTCTTCGTAATTCTTAAGTTTCTTTCCTCCTTTGTGATCTTAGGGTGGATAAAGACTTAATTCCCTTGGGGGATTGAGGGTTTCTTTATCCCTTTTTGGTTTCAATAAGTTTGTCTTTTATGTATGTTCTCCTTTACCAAGAGTTTGTGTTGAGCTCATACTCTTGCTAAAGTGGGGGCTAAATGTATAGTCGAAAAATGGAAGCACTTCCATTTTAGAATTATTTAGCCTTCTGAGTAAGTTTTTTGGGTCATGAAAAGCACCTTGAATGGGTTCTTGATCTTGACATGGCTTCCCCCCTATTTTGTCCCTCTTTCCACTCCTGTTTAGCCTGATTTCTGCATTCTGAACTGCAGACTGGTGATTCTGGGCTTTAGGGTCAGGGTTGACATTTTAGGTCTATATCAACCTCAACCCTAACCTAGGTTAGGGTTTACCTTGACCCTAACCTAGGTCAAGGTCAACCTCAACCTTGACCCAGGGTTCAAATCCTAGGGTCTCCCAGTTTTGGATGTCGGTCTTTGCAAAAAGTATTTTCCCACTTTCGGGTCGGCTGTTTCAGGTTTTGAAGTGTCAATTCCTAAATTATATTTAATATAGGTCCTCTACTAGGGGTAAATGCTTTAATTAAAATTTAATTCTCCTATTTCGGTCTCCTTAGAATATTGTGCCCTAGTTTCATATAAAAGGGATCCTTCTCCTCTCATTTTCTCTAACGATAACCATCATCAAGCGAACAAAGTCTTCTAATCAAGCATTCTCAAAATATCATCAAGAGAAATACAAGAAAGCAATCAAGAAAGATTTCAAGAAATAATTCATCCATTCAAGCATCCATTTTCATGAAGGAGATCCATTGGAGGCCATTGAAGGTTTTAAGCTACATAGTGCCCTTTTGGTGATCTCTCCATCCAAATTCTTCCAAGCCTATTCCAAATTCAAGAACCCATTCAAGACTTGGTGTTGGAGATCTACAAGAAAGAGATTGAAGACATCCTACCTTTCTACATTCCACATTTTGAAACATACTTGTGGATCTAAGGATTCGAATCCGTCGCAAGGACTTTTACAGGTAAGGTGAATTTAAGCATTTACTTTGTCTATTTCTGCAATTTCAATTACATATATTTGAGGTTAATTCCAAAATTGGGTTTTGACCAAGGCAAAATCCTCCCCCACAACAAAAAATCCTCTTTTTATTGCAGGTACAGGTTCAGAATAGTAAATTTGAGACCAGATCTGGATACCCTTTTCGGCTTTCTTTCGGACACCGCAAACGGATTCTCTATCGGACCTGTGCAGGTCAGGGTTGACATTATTGGGTCAGGGTTGACATTTGTGGTTCAAGGTCAACCTTTTTCATAAGATGACATCAGAATGGAAAAATATTTTTGGGTTTTGTTTGTCTCTACATTCCGGTTCGGGATCAACTGTTATTTTTTCTAGAAACTGTCTACAGACCTCAGAAAATAGCATTCTTTGATCTGCAGTGTTTCAAGGTTAGTGCATTTCTCCTATTTCTTTAATTACTATCATATATCATTTCTATACATATAATTAACATAATTTAAGATTCCCTTCTTGTTATTGTCCTTTCCGAATAGTTGATTCATTTGTGCATTAACCCTTCTTTTGGGTTGATCAACTTGGATCTTCCATTTGTGCATTTGGGAATAAAAGAGGAATATCTTATCTTCTCCCTAATCACAATTGCAATACATAATCAATTAAATTCAAGTAAGTATAAAGTAGGGTTAAGGAATTCAATACACTTTAATCAAATCAAACAACAATTAACAATCAAATCACCCTATCCTTTTCCAACACATTGCATTCCAATCAAACACCCCATTTTATATATTACAAAAAGAAAACAAACCATTATCAATGAACAAGTTTGGGTATATTTCAAAATAGGGGAGTAAATAGACAAGGTTCTATGTGATATCACTGAAATGGATGCATGCTATCTATTATTAGGTAGGCCTTGGAAATATGATATAGATGCTAGACATGGTGGAAATTCCAATGTATATACTATAACTACGGATGGTGCTGAATATGTGATGAACCCACTCCCTGATTGTGAGAAAGAAAAACATGTTACTAGCATTGTCTTGCATATAGGAGAGAAGGAAGTCTTTAAAGTAATATAAGAAAGGGATACACCTTGTTATTCCCTAGTAGTGAGACCCAAAAAGACACCAGTGAAAGATTCAAAGGTTCAAGTTCCTGATAAGGATGTAGGCCCCAAAGAAGTCAAGGCACTATTAGACCAGTATAAAGGTATTATAGCTGAGAGCACACCAGAGTCATTTCCACCTAAAAGGGAAGTAAATCACTGCATAGATTTCATACTAGGGGCCACTCTCCCAAACAAGGCAGCATATAATATGACCCCTGAACAAAACCAAGAAAAGGCAAGGAAAATTAAAGAATTGTTATCAAAAGGCCTCATTAGGAAGAGTGTGAGTCCTTGTGTTGTCCCTACAGTCCTAGCACCCAAGAAAGAAGGCACATGGAGGTTATGTATGGGTTCTAGGGAAATCTATAGGATAACCATCAGATATAGGTTTCCTATGCCTAGAATAGAGGATTTGATGGACTATTTTGGGGGTGCAAGTTACTACTCTAAGATAGATATCAAGAGTGGCTACCATCAGATAAGAATTAGAGGGGGAGAAGAATGGAAGATAGCATTTAAGACTATAAAAGGCCTCTATGAGTGGATTGTGATGCCTTTTGGCCTTTCCAATGCCCCAAGCATCTTTATGAGATTAATGAATGAGGTATTGAAACCTTTTCTTAACAAATTTTTTGTTGTATACCTTGATGACATTTTTTATCTTTAGCAGGAGTAGAGAAGAACATCTCAAGCATTTGGACATGGTGATGATAAAACTCCATGAGGAGAAATTGAAAATAAATATAGATAAGTGTGTATTTATTCAAGAAGAGCTTGTGTTCTTAGGCTTTGTGATCTCCAAGAATAGTCTCAAGATGGATCTTACCAAAGTTGAAGCCATCCTTAGTTAGCCACCTCCTACCACTCCATCAAAGGTAAAGAGATTTCATGGTTTATCTAGATTTTATAGGAAATTCATCAAAAAATTTAGTGCCATATGTGCTCCCATCATCAATACCATAAAAGGTGGAAGGAAATGCATATTTTCATGGACAAATGAAGCTAATGAGTCCTTTGAGTTGTTAAACAAAAATATTGCAGAGCGGCCTATCCTAGTTCTACCAGAATTTCACAAAGTATTTACAATAGAATGTGGTGCAAGAAATAAAGCCATTGGGGGAGTCTTGAGCCAAGAAGGGAGGCCAGATGCTTTTTTTAGTGAGAAGATCAATGAAGCTAAACAAAAATACTCCACTTATGATCTTGAAATGTATGCAATGGTTCAGTCACTTAGGAAATGGAGGCATTATTTATTTCCCAAGGAGTTTGTTGTTTTTACTGATAACCATGCACTTAGTTTTTAAACAAGTAGGAGAAACTTAATCACAGACATGTGAAGTGGATGGAGTTCTTACAGTCCTATACATTTTCCATCAAGCATAAAAAGGGATTGTGAACAAAGTTGTTGATGCTCTTAGCAAGAGACACCTAACTACCCAAGCCATTTAGTTGGAGAGTATTGGGGTTCATGCCATGAAGGACCTATATGTTCAGGATGAAGACTTCAAAGAGGCTTATCAAATTTGTAATGAGATGACAGATAGATACCACATTTATTTCTTAGAGTTTATTGTACAAGATGGTATTCTTTTAAAGGGAATCTCATTGTGTGTCCCAAAAGGATCCATGAGAGAAAACATTATCAAGGAGAAGCATTATGAAATTCTAGCTAGTCACTTTGGGGTGGACAAAACATTGGAGCTCGTTAGAATGTTCTATCACTAGCCCAAATTGCAGACATATGTTAGGATTTTTGTGGAGAGTTGTTCAGTCTATCAACAAGCCAAAGGCCGCACCTCCAATCCAAGATTATACACTCCTTTACCCATCCCTTCAAAACCTGGGGATTTAGTAAGTATTGAATTTGTCCTAGGTCTTCCAAAGACCAAGTCTAGATTTGATAGCATTTATGTTGTAGTTGACAAATTTTCAAAGCTGGCACACTTTATTCCTTGTAGGAAAACTCATGATTCATCTCACATAGCAAGGTTGTTCTTAAAATAAGTTGTAAGACTCCATGGAATCCCACTATCCATCATATCAGATAGGGATCCTAAGTTCTTAGGCCACTTTTAGAGGACATTATGGAGAAAACTAGGAACAAATGTTTCTTTGTCATCTGCATATCATCCACAGTCTTATGGTTAGACAGAATTCATCAATAGATCCCTTGGAAACATTCTGAGATGCCTCACACAGGAACATGGAGTCACTTGGGATACCACCATAGCACAAGAAGAATTCTCATTCAATGATTCAGTAAATTAGAGTACTTGTTTAACTCCATTCCAGATTGTCTATGGCACTCACCCTAGAAGAGTATTGGAACTCAGGGATATCAAAGAAATGGACAAAAGAAGTGCACTAGCTGAATACTTTGTTGAGGTAATGAAGAATATACATGATCAGGTGCAGATCAAATTGAAGCATACCACTGAGAAATATAAATCCCATGCTGACAAAAAGAGGAGAGATCTCCAATTCAAGGTGGGAGATTTAGTGATGATCCACCTTAAGAAGGAAAGGCTACCTAAAGAAAAATACACAAATATTATGATGAAAAATCTTGGCCCTTTCAAGATTGTGAAGAAATGTGGCAAAAATTCCAATAGAATTGATCTACCTTCTCACATTGGCTTATCACCTATTTTCAATGTTGTAGATATCTATGCTTATAAAGGTGAAGTCAACACTAATGACCTTGCAGGTACTCCAGAGCCTCCTACACTCCAACCACTCAAGGACATGCCACAAACAACTCCTCCTGAGATTGAAATAATTCTAGACAAGAGAGTGAAAAATAAAACTAGGAGGGGCACTTACTATGAGTACTTAGTCAAATGGAAACACCAACCAATTGAAGGTGCTACCTGGATGAACCCTGAAGACATTCTGAAGACAGGTTATCCACTTGAAGAATTCACAACTCTAGAGACTTGAGTTCATTTTGTCATGAGGAGTATGGTGCAGGGTACCTCCTAAAGATCTTACCTTTATTTCTTTTATTTTTGTAATAAGGTGCATCCTTGAGATCACCCCTGTGTGTGTTTGTTTTATAGGTCTATGATGTAAGGTGATGGACCTAAGGTGAGTTATAAACCTAGGTTCCTGAAACCATGGTTAGACCTTGTTAGCTTGGAAAGTTTAGTGTTTGGTTAAATGTTTATGTTTCAAGGCCTTAGATTAGATTCCTTTCATGTTTTGAACCTCTCCCACACCTTGGGAGGTCGGTAAGATTCCCAAATTAGCAACTTTCACACATATTGACAAAAAGTTGTCTTTTTGCATGAGCAACTTTTGCAAAATATTGCTCGATGAATGAAAACTCCATTGTAACCGACCTCGCCAAATTTCTAAAGCATCTGAAGCTCTTAGAAGATTCTATTAGGTGAGAGGATGACTTCCATGAAGGAGAGATTGGACTATGTATGGAGTTTCATGTTCAGAGAAGGGAATAGAAGAGTGTTTTGAGCATTTTGATAGTGTACGGTCTGGTACAGATTCATCTTGTGGATCTAGTTGCAATAATTTGTGATGTCTTGAGTTCCTTGAACAATGCAGTTGGCTTGAGTTGTTTTTGTCAAGTTTGATAGAAGTTATAGAATTTACTTGCTTGTTGTCTGAGAAAACAAGGCTTTACTGGGTCAGTCACAAAGATGTGATCCTAACTTGTGCTTTATCCAGTGGATCTTCTCACCCACTTGGAAAATTCTATTTAGGATCATGATCTTTGAGAATCCAAAATATCAGACCCTCATTCTTAGTCCCATTATTTATGAGATCAAGCTCTAGGCTAATTATCTCTATGTAATTACCCTGGCTTTTTGGTACAGTCACATGCATGAGTTATATGTGTCTTAGGAAATTGAACCAAGAGTGGTTCTAGAATATTTTGGGGTAGGGGAAACCATCTAATTCCCTGCATTTTATCCATGAACCCACCTTCTATAACTTACTTAACAAACCAAGCCTAAACTAGCTAATTAGGCCTATGTGTTTAGTGAGAGTTCAGGGGTGTAGGAGTGGAGTGAGGTGCCAAGGATTTAGGGGTTTTAAAAAATCCATAAAGGGTGTTTAGAAACCCAATTAGATTCATTAGATCCCACTTTCACTGAAAGTTAAGTCCAAAATACCTCCTAGTTAGGGCTACAAGGAATCCTAAACCATTTGGGATTCGACTTCCTTTGGGTCTACAAGACCAAATCTAGTGGTGGATTCTTGACCCTCATGGTCTATTAGGAGTCTTAAATCACTTATAATAGAATTTTAAATCCTCTGGTGAAGTTTTACACTTTGATGTATGGTTTAGGGAAAGTGTCCCTAAAAGAGAAATTGCATTGTTTCATAGGTTGGTTTAGAGAGTCAAGACAGGACAGGGGAAGCATTTTGACCCCTTGGACAAGTCAGGAGGCATCCTAAGAAGACTTGTGTGGAGTTGGATTGACCAAGTTAGAAACTTGGAAAGGTGATAAAGAGTTAGAGCCCATCAAGGCTATCTAGCAGTGCACTCTGCATCACTGAGATCCTTCGGTAATCATATAACCTGACAAAGTTGTCTTCACCATACACTGAAACCCGTCGGTAAAAGTAACAAGTTAGACAAATACCCTTAAGTATCACATTTTCATCGAGAGGGAAGTTAGTGTATCAACCGATGACTCTGTCTTCACACACTAAGGAGTGGTTGAGCATTAATGACTTAACCTAGGGCAAAGTCTATAAATAGATGATGGAAGGGTTTCATTTCTCACCAACAATTTGAGTGAAGCACCCAGAGAAAAAATAGAGCTAGAAGAGACAGCATTGCAGAGTGACTCCAACCCATTACAAAGTACTTCAAGTAGATCAGTTACAACTATAGAGGTTGAATTAAGTACCAAGCATAATCGAGAACTCTATTTATCTTTTATGAAAAGCCATTATTTTAGAAACAATGGCCACGAAATCAAGAACCGCTAAGTTGAAGAGCATCAAGAAGGATAAGGTCAAACTTTTCAAGAACTCTACCTATGTAGAACCACATTATAAGATATGCCCAGAGGTTGCATCACAACCTCACAATCCTACAGCATTCTCACGAATACCAGCTAGGGTTTTTCTTGTCGAAGATGTGTGAACATACATACACTGCAAAATTGCAGAAATTGGCGACTTGGAGGTTGAACAAGCTTTCAAGAAGCTATGCAAAGATGATGGCACTATTAATGATGAGCACAAACACATCAAACTCAAAAGGCTCACAATTTCCCTATGGTTCCCAAAATAGTTTAAGACAATGTGGATTCAGTTAGTATTGAGCAGGATCCACAACCATAAGTTATGGCTAGATGAGCCTAAACAGATAACACAAGATGTTATTCATGCGGTCACCAGTTATCCTATAACCAATAAGGTAAAGGCATTGAAGCACCCACCTAATGCTGAAATTGAGAAAAATATAGGAGCTACATAGAATAGAAGAGGACTAAGAGTATCCACTATCAACGATGATGAAATGAAATTTGGAGCATGTGTCTTAGGATACAAGTTCTTTCAAGCTAGAAGGATAAAAAGTATAGCATCCAGAGTAGTGGATACAACATATAAGATTGTAAAGAAATGAACTCAGTTGGATCTATCAGAACTTCTACTCAAGCAGTTAGAAGAAAACTTGAAGACAATAAGAAATACGAAATCAAATTAATGTAAGTATCGCTCACTTATCATGTGCATATTCTTCTATTTTCAATAATCTTTCCCATATACAGGAAATGTGCAATGGGATACAACAAGATCAATCACCATACAGATTAGTGAGTTGACAAAATCACTAGGAGAGAATTTTGAGTCAGTCATGGATGAGTACTTTACTGGATTCAAGGAAAGAATGCAAAAAAGAGTAAGGATCCCCAAACAACTAATTGAAAAATTCAAAACTAACATATGTTTCATGGTAGACACAGACTTCACATACAGCAAGCCTATTGTACCAAGAACAAAATGGCTAAAACCACTTGACTATGAAGTGAACATAGATCAAGCATCGAATGCAATTGATGCATTAATAAATAAGCCAATTGATGAATCACAACCCAAGTTCGGCACCTATGAAGAAGCCAAAGAAATAATCAAAACATGCTTGGTTGTAAAGAAGATAGATAGGAATAAGGATAAAATGGTCAAGAAATTGAAGAAAAGGCTATCGGTTATAGAAGAAGAAACCGGACAGAAAGAAGAAATCGAGGGACAGTCACCCGTCGATGAAGCTGAAAAGGAAAGTGACTCTGAGTCTACAAAGTCAGATACTCCATTACCTTCACTAGCTAAGAATCCTATAACTACAACTTCTATAAGGACAAGAATTCAAACAGCTAAGGACACAAGTCTTTCACCATTGAATAAAGGTCAAGTAAGGACCTATAAGAGGAAAACTGAAACACAGAAAAGAGGGCCAACAAAAAGAAGAAAGTTCATTAGCACTAATGAGGACATTGAGGACACCAAATAGGATGAAGGCGTTCAAGAGGAAAAGAACAAGATATCTAAAAAATTTGATGAAGTGTGTGCCTCAATTATCAAATCAAGTTTAGTAAATAGTAGGAAGGTCAAGAAATGGTTAGCATTGGATTCCTTGGATAAAAATAAGATTGAGGAGGCAATCATCAAGATGATGTGCATATTAAAATACCTCTCAATACAACTGGCAGACAATATGACCAAAGAACTTCAAGATAGGATATTAGCAAGATGGACATTTGCCTTGCACTCTGAGAAAGAAATCAGAGAAAGAGCCCTAGTATCAGTCATGCCTCCCGAATAAAAAATGGAAGAGATCAAAGAAATGATGAAGGTTCATTCCAAAAGGTTCTCAATGAACTTGAGAGCCTACCAAGTGCTTAAAGGACATCTACTCGACCTGGATAGAGAGAGTGAAGCAGAATGGAGAAAAATACTTGATATTCCTAAAAAGGATACAAGTCCCGAACCACAAAGAGCTCTTACCGAGAATCAAGAAACCAAGGATGATCAGGCTACTCAAAGCACCGAACCAATTACCATCACTGATGTATAATTAAACAAAGAGGAAATGGAAACTACAGGAAACAAGAATATGGATGTTGTAGATGAGACATGGCTAGACACTACTATGGACAACAATGTGGACAATACAACCATTGACATCACCGATGATCCAGCAAATGAAATTCAAAAAGATGAAGATGTCATTTTTTCCAAGGACTAGACCGACAAACATGACACTACAATTGATGCTACATAGGTGAACATATCAGGAAACATGCCAATATTGATGGAAGCCATCAATATACTCTAGGAAAAGGAGAAATCACCTACCAATGATGAAAGCATACCCAAATACATAGGTGATGCAAAACAAAAAGATGAATCTAAAGAAGAAAAATTCACATCTAAAGAACAAAAAGATACATCTGAAGAACCAAAAGATGCTACTGATGAATAGCAAGACAAATCTACAGATCAGAAAAGTGAAGAAGAGCAGCAAGAAAAAGATGGAGAACAGAAAGAGAAAAGTGAAGAAGAGAAGAAAGATGTTACACCAGAGAATAAATAAGAAAAATCTATAGATACACCCAAGATCAATGAGGAGACATCTTCACCTAACCGACAAGTTGACACCGAGAAGAAGGTAAAAGAAAATACCTCTACCAAGCCTTCACCAAGCACTTCAGAGAAGACAAATGAACTAGCAATAGTAGTTCACACATCTGCATCCACACAAATCTCAAAGAAGAAGAAGAAAAAGAATAAGAATCCAGTTACTTTGGATGAGATTACTAAAATTCGAGTATGTGATCCTAGAACATTTGATTCAACTAAACTAACAAAGTATGCAAGACTTTGTGAGGGAAAATATATCCAAGATAAGCTTAGGAAGGCAACAATAGAAATAAAGGTACTCGAAACTATAAAAGACATATTACTACAGATAGTACCTGACACTAACATTGATTAAGATACTCCTATACTTGATCAATTGGTCATTCTCATAGAAGCTATCACATCTCAGAATGTAGATGTTGAAAAGGCAATTGAAGAACAAGCAAAACAAAAATTCCAATTCAAACTAGCATAGAAAATCAGCTAAGAAGTGGCAGAGAACAAGGTGAAGCTGTATGAACTTGTAAGTATATTGGTACCCATTATTTTAGAATCTATAACCTTAATCCAAAAGTTATGCACTTTAGATCAACTCACTAAGGAGTATAGTGATAAGATAGCACAAATCAATGTTGATCTACAAGCAAGTACACAAGGTCTTACTAACAGTGAAGATGCAATCAAATTGCACTATGAATAGCTAAAGCAAGCAAGAAAGTTGAGACAAGACATTCAAAATGCAGAACCAAATTTTAGAGATGAGGTAACCGAGCTCCAAGCTCTAATTTTACCCAATCTCACATTACTACAGCAGTACATGACACTGGAAAGAACACTCATTGCCACCGCAGAAATGTCTATCCTAGACCACATTTATGATATGCATGCCAGAATTGCATTACAGAACATGGCTCTAGAACACCTTAAAGAGAAATAGGAATAGATCATGGAAGATATGACAAAATCTCATTCCCACATTCTGGACAATTTGTAAGTTACACATTTTTGCCAAAATTTTGACAACTTGTAAGTTATACGTCTTTGTCCTTAATATCAAAAAAGGGGGAAATGATATGTTCATATATATATGGAAATGATAGTACCTAACACTAACATTTTAGTATTCATGCACATATCATTTTTTTATACTAATTTCAAAGCGGGAGATTGAACAAATTATTTTGCCATTAGTATACAAAAGGAAAACTTTTTCTGAACCTTCGGTAAACCTACACCAAAAGATAGACTTTCAGGAACATTGAAAGTACATATATCATAGATCACCGAATGTGTGAAGTTAAAGAGACACCCGACAAGACAAATCTCTAGAAAAACTAAAAGAGTAGAAACAGAGGAACCCAACAGAGAAAAGGAACCCGACAGAGCAAGGGAACCCGACAGACAATTTTATCAAAGAACACTGAAAGACAGGTAAACTGATTTCAGAGAAAACTGAGCATCAAACACTGAAAGCCAGTTACATCCCGAAAAAAGTGGATCTGAGTTCCACGTCAGATAAAACACTCATATTCTAGTTATAGATTTTTTTTTTGTTTTAAAACCATTACTTAAAAGACAAGCAACAGTATTTTAATTTTTTTAATCAGTCTAACTGATTGAAAACATGTAGACTAGGAGATCAAGGTCAAGTTGTAAAGTTGTGATCATAGAGTTAAAGTTGTAATACATAAAACTTAATTAGGTCAATCTATCTTATAAATAGATGTTTTAATCATTCAATAATATAGAGGAGAGGATGAATGTAGCCAACAAGCACTTCTATGGATCAGACTGTGAGTTTCAAGAAGCAGAACATCAAAAGATGAATTTGGTTATCAAGAACCAAGAACAGAAACTACTGAGCAACAGAAGTATTATTCAATCACATAAGGTGATACATATATTCATGTAATCTTGAATGGATCTATAATAAGCAATAGTAGATTGTATACACTCAGGTCAATGAGTGATTTTATTACATTCTAACAAGTGAATCAAAGTGTAAAAATCCTTTCAAGAAAGGTGGATTTAACGATCCTATTGTAAATCTCTTAACCGAGTGCACACTAAACAGTGTTGCTAAATCTCTTAACAGAGTAGATGTTAAAAAGTCTCCACATAATACTCCTAACAGGGTAGATCATCAGAAGTGATCAAATTTTAAAGCCTTAATCGGCCCCTTCCAATCTGCAGATAGTGAAGATTTTGTCAATGTCATCCCCACCACAATTTTTACCTTCTTACAGAGGTTTTCTGCAATATCATGTCATGTGTTATGAGTCAATTACTTTCATGATTGTTTTTATGAATGTTTACATGTTTTATTAAGTAAGAATTGATATGTCTTACACAAAGATAGTATAGAATAGATGGTTGCATAAACAATTGATTACATAAAGGTTAAAGGATAAAAGAGATAAAAGTTTTAGAGGTACTGATTCACCCCTCCCCTCTCAGTACACAATTTCCATTATTTCCAACATATTTTCCCCCATATTAATGTATTATTTGCCAGGATTTTATGGAATTTTCATTCGGTAGGGAAAAATTTGCCTTTGCCTTTATATTATTTTCCTAATTTGGCAAAAAAAATTTCCTTCATCAAGAAATGTTTTCCCTAAATTAATGTAGGATTCACCAGGATTTCACACTTTTTCCTAGGAGGGGGTTTCTTAAAGTTATCCCTGATCACAGATCGTAATGAACAATTCACCTCTATATTTGTGTATTAAAAATAATCTTCTTTTGCTATTTATATAAGTATTTATGATTAATTAATTCCTTAAAAATTGATTATAAAATAATTCAAAATTGTTTATCAATATGTATTATGTCATGGCTTTATGTATTCATCAAATAAATCATATGATTATTCTAGCCAACATAATAGGACTTTCCTTTTAAACAAATAATATATCTTAAATCATAAAATGAATCAAGAATAAACTGTAACTGAATAAGCCTTTCAAAATGAACCAAAATCATGTCACCATATCATATCTATATGGTATGTACCATCACAAGTGACTTATGAACCATAGTTATGTTCGCACTGCATAATGCAATACTCTATTTTAAACATATATCATGCACAACATCATAACATATCCTTAACCAAGAACTATACCAGAACAATGAAAGCATGCACTTAACATACATAATGATTTAAATGAAGACACATTTAACTAATCCAATAACCCTTGACTAGGGTTTAAAGACCAAACTTTGAATGTGTTTCATATGTATGAGATATTCTCACATTGACAAATGTATTAAAGGAAAAATGTGCTTTGAATACGAAGTTATAAATACCTCATGCAAACAATGTCAAATGAATGTGATAGGAATGCATTACTGTCACATTGTCAACAAATACATCATTGTAAATAGAGGAGTAACACAATGGTTACAATATAAAATAAGAACACATGTACATTGATCTTGAGACAAGCCCAAAAAGGATTTTAGTGAGCACAAAAAATATTTACAAGATGCATGATACAAAATCAAAGAAAAGATAACTTCTATCTATTAAGAAAAATTGAAACCCATGATTATGCAGAAGATAAACCAGCTTTGAATTCATGGGTATGCAACACAAACATATGCATGATAAATATGAATAGAAATGATAAAACAAAACCTTAAACAATGGTTAAAAATAAATAAAGACTATAAAAGGGAATGGAAACACCTTGACAAAATATTTCATGCTAGTTTCTTTGCCAAATCCCAGTAATAACTCTTCTTTAAAATCACTTCAGAACCAACTATCAACTTCCACTACACTAGAGTAGCTCAAGTAGAGAATATAATGTAACTACTCAACACCATGTCCTACACAGATTGAGATTCCCTAGCTTGACAAAGCTAAGAATCACATTATGTTATCAAATGAGGGCATCAAAATGAAAAAAATGACATGGTGTTAGGATAAGTATTCCTTAGCTATCACATATAAGGTTTATAAATTCTGATAGATTTGGCATTTTTACACATCCTTTTTACATATTTTTAACTAACATAAAGAACTTCTCAAGGTGAGGGATGGCTAAGGGGTAGACCATAAGGACTTCCAAGAAACTCTTTTTACTCATGCCTTTATCATAAACATTAACCATTATTCTTACACTTATAACCATCAAATTCAAGCTCTAAACACATTTTTCAATTTGGAACCAACTATGTATATTACTGTGAATGACATGTTACTGCATAATGTATTTCTACCACTGCAATCACAAAGCTAATATGAACAACATAACTATCAAAATATTTATGAACTAATGATCATGTAATATATATTGCACTTCTGATATAAATGTGAACGTGAATAAAATAATTGATTTCCATCAAGTGCCCATATGATCTAGTGGTCTAAACTATGAACTGGAATCTACAATGTAATGTAACCTGCAATCCTAATATTATCATGAATAACATCCAATACTAATATGATCATGAACAATATCAAAGACACACACACACACATGATTGTTACCATAAAAGCCACTACCACTGCTAACCAATATTATTATGTTTTGCATCAAGGACAATCAAATCCAAAGGTGAGGAGCAAAAACATCCCCCTTTGTCCTTGGTGACTAATACAATAATCTCTCCCCTATTTGGAAAAAATTACAATGGAGATAAAATATATCAAACTAAAATATGTGAACGAACATTCGATATGAACACTAAACCAGTATACCTGAGTATTGTTAAAGGGTGATAATGTCCTTGAAACCCAAGTTTAATTCAAATCTAAAACTCATTAGCACTCCAAATATGAGTTGAAAGTTAACAAATCATGCTTACAAAAATGATCTATAGGAAAAACCATAGAAGATGCAAAACCATATATACCATGATTTTCCAAAAAGATGACAAGCTTTGAAAGAATCAACACACAACTGATTAAAAAATATCATCACAAATATTTGTAAATTTGTGTTCATATGATTAACCAATAATAGTTTGCTGAAAGATTGACACTCAAAGTCTATATGGCATCAAGACTGAATAGAATCAATAGATGGTGGAAATAACCATGAAATAAAGACTATTTAATATAAGTAAACCAAAAAAAAAAACTATGAGACTGACATCCCATGCTTTGGAAAATTCCAAAATGATATGCATACACATAAGTAATGCCAACTTAAAAAGATGAATAAGTTGAATAAACCATGAGTCCTCAAAATTTGGTAACAATAATATAACTTTCTATGGACTAAGAGTGAACAAGTCCAAATATGAATATCAACTTTTCTGAAAGATAAGGTTATCAACTAAAAATCAATATCAAGAATACCCCTGAAAAATTGTATATAGCCATATAGATCTATTTTCTGCTATCTATCCTGAAATAATTCATCATGACTACCATGTTTCAAACTACCCCAAACATCTGAAAAATTGTTTACATATGAAAATGAATAGACTTAAAAAATATTAAAGACAATCCTATGATGCGTAGAAGAATAGTTTTGTCCTATGCATCATAATATCATCTCTAGTAGTCCTTAATTTATGAGAACTCAAAGTACTCCCGCTTAATATGACATCTCATATTTAATCAATGAAGTACCTTTGTAATATCATTAGGATATTTATTAAATCTTAAATATGTGAAGTAATATAATGATAAAAATGATGTAGATAAATCTACATATTCTTATAAAAAAAACTTGTTTGATAAATTTATGCAAGATTTAATAAGAGAAGCTATCATAATAATACCACAAAACTATCATCATAGACTAAAACATGAAAAAGGCATTAAGGGAAAACAAAAAAAAATCCTTTGAATCATTTACACAACACTCTGATAAGTTGTAACAGACTATCATTTAACACCATTTGTCTGAATAAGCATTAAGAAATTATCTACAACTGAACTGCTCAATACTTAATTTAAAACCACTATAATCTAACCTTGTGCTTGGTTAAACCCATATACCTTAGAGGGTACAAAGATGTATAAGTCACTTCCTCTAACTCCATGAACTAGCTCCAAAAATGTGTTCATGTTAATGTACTAAACAATAAAATTCAGAATTATCATATTTGTTGCCAAAAGATAAGAATGTCACCCTCATATAGTTCAGAAGTAAACTAATTATGAAACCAATCACCCAAACATCAGGCTGCATTAAATATTACTACATTGAAAGTCTTAAGAGCCTTTATCTCTATCAAATTCAAATTACACTCCATGGATTTTTTAAATAAATACTTCTATATACAAATTATTTATCAATCTTGTTTTCTCGTCAAATACCAAGCAATGTTTGCCATGTAATCTTGTGAGAAGAATATATTGTCCTATTTTATCAAATAATTATATGAAGCCTAAACTATCTTTCATATTCCTTGTGTGAAGTTATGAACCAAGAATAATCAATCCACCATACTTTAATATTAACTATTGATATTTTCTTGTTTGATCTAGTTTTTCTTTCTCTTCCTATCCATACTTTCTTCTCCAAACCATTTTTATTCTTTTCATTGTCTTTTTATTTTCAATTGATTTTGAAAAATTATTTTTGTAAGACCTTTTATATCCAAACCCATATTTTAAATCTCGTTGTATACACCTAAAAGTGATCAACATAAGTCAAAGCAAGTCAAAGCAAAAATAATCAAATACAAGATATTTTGAATTAATTGAAATTAATAAATTAAATCACTAGGTAATTAAATTAATCACCTAATTACTTAGTTAATCAATTGATTAAATTTAATTTATTAAATCAAACATGGCTAAAGTAATTAATTCTTTTGAATTAATTAAATCATAATTTTCTCACCCACCACTATGTGATGAAAAGTCACTAAACCAATGGACAATGAGAAAAGAGAGCACATGGATGGAAAAAAGGTTTTTCTATCTTGACCACTCAATCCTATAAAACAATCTTGTCCACTCAAAGGTGACACATCACTCAACCTTTACCTCAACCATACTTTGACCATGGTTAATCAGACTCATCCCCTACCCTTGGGAATTCCTATAAAGAGAAGGCATTTCTAAGTGTAAATTATCAATTCACATAACCACTTTACTACCAATTTACATAACCAATTCACCTGATATCTAAATTAACTTTTGTTGAATTGGGCATCCATTAGCATTTATCATTGAGCATTCTTAAGTAGCATAATGGCAATTTGCATTTACCATAGTTCTTCATCAAGATCTTGCATCCTAAATAAAATTATACATTAATTAGATTTATATCAACATCATAAATCGTTCTCATTTTCTAAGTTGTCTCTAAGATATCTAATGTAACTGAGAGAAATAGTCCTTAGAACTAGAGAGCAACGAAATTCTCAATGGGTTTATCATTTCACTTTGCATAATCATAGTTTATCTTCAATTTGATTTGACTAACTTACTATTAATATTTCATTGAGTTTGTGTGTAGACAAAATACACGGACTACATTTGGCCCCCACCAAGGGGCCTAATCCTCACCTTCTAACATCGAAATTCAAGTATTTTTGTAGTTTTGACATTCCATATCCTTGGAAACTAGCACAATCTCGCACCTGGTACAAAGAATCTCACACCTGGGACAAAAATTCTCACAACTAGTACAAATATTATTGCACTTGGTACAAATAATTTTGGACTTGGTATAAATATTCTTGCACATGGTTAGAAGATTATAGAATCTAGCATGCATAATCTCACACTTGGTCTATACAATCTAGCACCTGATCTGAATAATCTCACACCTGGTCACTAGAAACTCACACTTGGTCCAAAGAATCTCACATTTGGATTTTTAACTATTTTTTTTAATCATTATCTTGTGCATTTTTAAAAATTATGTCTTGAGGAAATCTTGCATATCATTTAGGAAACCCTGCATATCATTGAGGAAAGTTTGCATATAATTTAAGAAATCTTGCATATCATTCAGGAAATCTTACATATCTTTTGGGAAACCTTGCATATTATTTAGGAAAGTCTTCATAGCATTTAGGAAATTTCTACAAAGCATCCCGATAAGTTTTTCATAGCATTTGATCATTTATGTTTAGTATTTGGTCCATTTTGTGTAGCATCTGATTAGTTCTGTGTAGCATCTAGTCAATTTTGCATAACATTTGGTATTTGTTTTGTAGCATCTAGATCTAGTTTATGAAAAAAAACATTATAATTAAGTTGCATAATTTATAAACTTGACAACTAATTGATGTTATTTTTTATGGATTGCAGATGACTAAAGATGTTAAATCAAGAGAAACTTGGAAAGCGACATACAAATCACCTAATCATTGTCAAGAGAAACAAAAAAATACTATACAAAGATGTAAAGCAGATACAAATAGAAATTGAAGTTGAAACCTTGGAAGAGAGGATTCAAATGCGAAATAGGTATTGGAAGATTGTTGATCTTTATCAATCCTTTTATAACACTTTTTTTATCCATCTCGATGACTCTCCTATTTGAATATGGTGCATTTTAAGAAAGTTAAAAAATAAAAGTGTAGAACACCTGATAATTGGAAAAACAAGGAATCTAAGAGATTGAACACTTATGCTAAGAAATTCCATAATGCAAACATAGTGGAAAACTTTGAAGAAGTAAAAGCTAACAAGTATTACATCAAAATTTTCAAATGTATCGAACTCAATTTCTATCTTTAACCTAAATACTTTTCATTTCAAATTAAGGTGGATTTGGTTTTGATTTTCCTTCACTTTTTTCTTTTTGTGTTTTACTAACGTTCGTAAAAAAACTTGGATGCTAAGGATCTTGGAATGATCATCGAGGTAAAGTATAAAAAAACATAAAAAAATCCTTAAAAAATTGTGCATTTAGCTTCGAACAAGGTATGATTCTTGAAACCTTTTCTTTCATGTACTTTCTTAAATTACATAATTTCAAAGTTCCAACACATAAATCTAAATAGGAAGACCTCATTGTGCTAGTGAATAAAGGTATTTTATCTTATACTTTCACCTTTTCACAGTGATCAAAATTTCAAGCGTAGCTAAGTTCCATCAAACTCCTAAACCTACCTTTGTCTCATTTTTCTTCAAGTAGTACATCTAAATTGAACCATAGTGGGCCTGCCTCCCAAGATTTGCCTTATTAGGGATATTGAGAGGGACAACCCAAAGTGGGATACAATAATCTTCACCATGATAATCCAACCCACTATAATCTTAAAATATTGCATCCTTAATAGAGTGATTAACAAAAGGTTTTTGTTTAATATCTCTCCCCTAGTAATCTTGACGAATAATGCAAAACATTATTTTTATAATGGTGGGAAAATCTCGTAAATAGAGGTAAAATGCAAAAAATTATTCAAACATAATCTTGAATAAATCATGGTTAAATAGAAACATTACCTCATTATCCATGGAAACTAATATTGTTACTTTTCTATTTCTATTCTGAATATTCATCATGTTAAAGATAAAATTCAGTGGGGATTAAAGTTTTTTAAGGGATATTTTTAAGCTAGTAGTTCCATAAATTTAGTACTACAACTCAGCTTATAAGTTGAAGTTCTAAATTTAAGGAAATTGGTGGCCTCCTAAAGAATATTGTGAATAAAATATTCATAAACACATATAGTTCTTTCCTATTTATTTTTTTGTGGGAATCTAGAATATTAGATGATTGACAAGTGGCCGAAAAAATGTTTTGTTAATGGGACAATTTTTAGCCACACCCCAATTTAAGCTGAAGTCTGCAGTTCTAAAAGAAGGGGCTTCCATTTGTCAACTAAAGATTCCAAATAACTTTGTAGCATAATTTTACCAGCTGAAATCTGTAGTCTTGGAATCAGTTTCAAGAGACTTCCTACTCCATAAAATTCTCTATGAGACATTACCTTTAATTTCCAACGTCAAATTGGAAATTTAATAGGGAAGGGACTAAGTGGCTGACCATGCTCCAATGATCTTTCACTCTTTTCTCACCCAAACATCCAATTTCTAACTTGTACCTCTACCAGTTAGAATTTGTAGACTTTAAATGGATTTTTCCAATTTTACTAGTACCTACCTATAGTGCACACTAGCATATACACATGAGTATTGGAAATTTTCAAGGTGGATGAAGTGCACACTTATTAGGACATCTTTTAGTAGGTATCAAATTCCCATAACATGGATCATTCTACACAAAAGTCAAAATAATAGCTATATGTAGTTGACTTACATAAAGAAACAAAAAAAAAAATCATATAAATCTAATATACCAAATTAGCTATAACAATTACTCATAGGCTTCCTCTAATATAATATATGTTTATATTTTTATCTCTTCAGCACAAACCTCTGAGCTTGTTTTAAATAATAATAATAATAATAATAATATATTTCTATAATCCAAAAAATCTTTCATCCTTAATGGAGTGATTGACGAAAGGTTTTTGTACAATATCTCTCCCCTAGTAATCTTCACAGATTATGCAAAACATTATTTTTATAATGGTGGGAGACTCTCGTAAATAGAGGTAAAATGCAAAAACTTATTTGAACAGAATCTTGAATAAATCATGGTTAAATAGAAACCTTACCTCATTATCCATGGAAAGTGATACTGTTACTTTTATATTTCTATTAAATCATATCATTTTTAAAACTTTATTGTGTCAAGAGGAAGCAAAGTTTATTCAATTTGGTAATCTTAAATCTAATGAACATACATGAATTTGGTAATCTTAAATTTTATGAGTTTGCCACTTCAAGGTACTCATTGCATACTAATATTGGTTTTAATGTATGTCATGGAAGGCTTGGTCATTTGAATTCTGATTATATCTCTTTAATGCAAAAAGAAAATATGGTTGATGGATTTCCTAATATTGTTCCTTCCAAAATTATATGCACTGGTTGCATGAGTGGTAAGATGCATGTAGGGAACCCTTTCCACATGGTCAATCTTGGAGGTCACATCATAAGTTTCACCTCATCCATAGTGACCTTTCGGGACCCGTGGAGAATAACTACATCCAAGGATCAAGGTATGCACTTACTTTTTTTGATAATTTTTATAGAAGAATTTTGATCTATTTCTTGCATAGTAAAGATCAAGCTCTTGATATATTTGTTGAATTTCATATTTTTGTTGAAAGGCAACCTGGTTTTAAGAATAAAATTGTTATAATTGCCAATAGAAAGGAATATGTTAATAATAATTTTCATTCATTCTTGAAATCTTTTGGTATAAAACATGAGCTTACCATTCCTTATACACCACAACAAAATGGTGTAGCAAAAAGGAAGCATAAAACTATTATTGAAATGGCTAGATGTTTTTTGCATTATAAAAATATGGATTATAATTTTTGGGCTGAAGAAATGGTGAGTGCTACATATGTCATTAATAGGAATCCTTTTAAATATTTAAAAGATAAAACTCCTAAAGAAGCTTGGTCTGGTAGGAAACCCAATTTGGCAAATTTAAGATTTTTTGGTTCAATTACTTATGATGATACTAAAGGCATTATATTTTTCCATTAGTACACACAAGGAAAAATATGATCTACACCATCGGTTTACACTACACCGACAGACAAGGCACAACACTACCTGATGCCAAGGTTATCTGATACTGCAAAGTTCAAAGCATCCTGACAAACACTATTTAGGGTTATCCGATGACAAAAAGGTTAATGGAACCCAACGAGTAACAACAGTGCAACCCGATGGAACAACACAGAGAGGAACCCAATAGATGAAGGGAACTTGATGATCAGTTCAACAAAGGAAGGCCGACAGACTTTCAGTTGAACCTGACGACCAAGAACCGATAGTCAGTTACATCCCACAAAAAGTGGATCTGACTTTCCACGTTAGATAAATCACTGAAGTTGTATTTATAGCTTCTTGATTTTCTTTTAAATCCATTATGTGCAAAGGAAGAAATTTATTTATTATTGTTTTAATTAGTTTTACTGATTTAAAACATGCAAAACTAAAGATCAAGGTCAAGTTGTAAATCTTGGATCTACGAGTTAACATTGTAATGCATGATTCAAAGATAGGACAAATACTTGTATAAATAGATGCTCAATCTATTGAGAATTGTTGTTGTTTAATGATTATACTAGCCATGGAGAGAATCTAGAGACCAGACAAGAGATTTCATGCAGAAGGATAGAAAAGAATCAAATCAGTTTCAAGAACAAGAACAAGAACACAGGCTACTGACGAGCAGAGAAAGGTATTAATCAGTCACTTAAGGTGATATTATTATTATGAGAGATTTAATGGATATTTAATTAGAAATTATAGATTGCACACAGTCAGGTCAATCATATGTACTCATCCTAACAAGTGTAGTACACTTAAGAAGTCCATTCAAGAAAGGTGGACTTAACAGTCCTATTGTAAATCTCTTAACCGAGTGCACACTTAAATCAGTGTTGCTAAAGCTCTTAACAGAGTAGATCTTAACCGGTCTCCACCTTAATACTCCTAATAGGGTAGATCATCAGAAGTGATCAATTGTAAGCCTTTACCGACTCCCTTCCATTTTATAGATAGTGAAGTTTTGTGGGTGCCATCCCCACCGCAATTTTTACTTCCTAATAGGGGTTTTCTGCGATATCATATCTTGTGTTGTGTGTTTATTACTTTCATGAATGTTGCAAACTATTAAAGATTATGAATTAATACTACATGCATAAGAAAGAACAATAGTAATGGTCGGTAATACAGTAATGAATAATTGTTAATGATGAATGGTGAAAAGAGTTAAAAGTTTTAGAGGTACTGGTTCACCCCTCCCCTCTCATTACTTCTTCCCATTAATCCCAACAATTGATATCAGAGCTAAGTCTCTTCTTGGAAAAGCTTAAAGGATTAAGAGCAAAGATCATACAATAGAGAAGTACAAACTTGATAAGAATATTGAGAATAAAAAGCTTGAGATACAGATGTTCTATGAATAGTATAAAGAAGCTAGAATCAAGATGAGAGAGTTTTTGGATGAGAGGAAAGGAATGGAAACTCAAAGCAATGAAAAAGATCATCATGAAGAAGAGATTCCATATTTCTTTGAGTCTTCAGGATCAAATGCAAGCAAAGCATTAGATACATCAGAAGTGAACATCACAAATCTAAAGCAGATCAATCAACATTTGACAGAGCAAATAAAGATGTTGCAAATTGATCAAGAGACCCAGATGGTGAGAATGATTGATGTGATGAGTTCTGCTAGACAAGCTAAAATAGAAAGAACACTAGCCACTGATGACATGAGGAAGATTATAGAGAAACTACAAGAAAAGGAGTTAGAAATTCAAAGACATGTTGAGCATCACCATGAGCTCACAAATCAGATTATTCTTATGAGTCAAGAAGCAAATAGAATGAATGTTGAACTCGTTGAAAGAATACAGATTATTAGTGAACTAAGAGAAGAAAATGGAAAACTAAAGAATGAGGTTAGAATTTAGCAACAACATAATGAAGTTAACAGAAAGGCTGAAGAGAGAAATAAAGGAATGGATGATTTTCTAGGACAACAAAGAGTCAACAACAACAACGATCTAGGCTTTACCAAAAATGGAGAATCATCAAATCAAGCCAATCCAAAGAATGTCTATGAAAATACAAGACCAAGAAAGCTGACATGCAAGCACTATGGAAAGAAAGGACACACATAAAGTGTATGCCGAGGCAAAATGAAAGGTATTCCTAAATCTACATCTTCATTCATACTATTCTGTTATAAATGTAACAAGAAAGGACATAAAGCATATGAATGTAAGTCTAAGATGGAACAACCAAAGAAGGAAACCTACATGGACAAATACTATCCTAGATGTAAGATGAATGGGCACACAAGTCTTGAATGCTGGAAAAAGAAAAGGCAAGCATGGAAGCCAAAAGGTTAAGAAACTCCCTATCAACCAAAGAGAATCGGTAATCAATATGTATGGGGCTACAATACTTGGACAAATTGTACAACATGTGGTAGATATGGTCACATTGTTGCAAACTACATGAGGGCTTGGACCAAAAGTCTAGAGGCTGGTCAAACCCTAGAATGGCATGTTTACACTATCACAAAGTTGGTCATCTCAAAAAGGATTGCAAAGACCAAATGATAGAGACAAGCGTATATCCCAATGGAAATACCATTGATTATATCCGAAGGGCTAGAGACAAAATGTGGAGAAAATCTTCAAGCAATGATGAAGCTAGAATAAGAAATGCAAATGGTGACACCCCATCCAATGGATCTAGTGACATCACCACCCCTACTTGAGTAGAACAAGTAAGTATGGAACTACACTACACCAATTCATATTTTGCATCAGTTCCATTATACAAATTGATAGATAATCAAAATCTGCATAATAAAGATGCATATTATGTTACTTGTTTCAATTATGAGAAAACAACCCCGTCGGTATACACATACCAAAAATCATTGATGAACATAATGGATAAGCTGGTCAACAAATAAAATGGTTAAGTTACCAATATAACCTGACACCCATCGATAAGGAAGCAAAATGACAAAGTTGTCATGACAAAATATTGATATTCGTCGATAAAAGAAAAATTGTTAAAAGCTGTCTTGAGCACCATGTCAACACCGATGATGATTTTTAAAGTCTTTTCAATGAACTCCATCTTCATGTCCCGATAAGTTGTTGAGCATTTATGACAATACTTAGGGAAAAAAGTCTATAAATAGATGATGAGACAACTTCATTTTGCACCCGCGATTTGAAGAGAAAGCAAGAGCAAAAACAAAGCAATTGAAGAGTAGGAAGTAGAGCGTCCTGAAATAAATCTAAGCACATAGAAAATAGATCTTTCACCACTATCACAGATCAAAGTAAGTACTGATGACACCAAAAGATCTCTTTCATTATTTTTCAAGAAATCCCTAAATTTCCAGAAAGCCCTAAAACTTGAAAAATGATGGCAACCACCTCAAGAATGGCTAAGATCAAAAGTGATAAAAAGAATGTGGTTAATTTTATTAAGAATAGAACATGTGTAGAGCCCAAATATAAGATATGCCCAGATATTGCATCGCAACCTGATGAAACTGGCGCATTTTCTAAAATTCCACCTAGGGTTTTGCTCATAGAAGATGTTAGGTCTTATATTCACTGCAAGATCGCCGAAATAGGAGATCTAGAGATGGATGAAGCTTATAAGAAGCTTTGTGATGCAGAAGGAAACCTAAAGGATGAGCACAAACACTTAGAGGTTAAAGGGATAACCAATGCCCTATATTTCCTGAGGGACTTCAAGACCGAGTGGATTAGGTTAGTACTTAGCAGATTACATGACCAGAAGTTGTGGTTGGATCAACCTAAACAAATAACCAAGGATTTCCTTCACGCTATCACTGGTTATCCAATAACTAACAAGTCTAAGTCTCACAAGCATCCCTCTAGGCCAAAAGTCACAAAGCTCACAAAAGATGAATGGGACAATAGAGGTCTGAAAGTAAACACCATCACCGATGAGGAACTGAGGTTCGGTGCATGTGTGATTGGCTATAAAATATTTCAAGTAAGTAGGTTGAACAACATATCTGCAACATCAGTAAGTATAGCTTACAATATTGTAACAAAGGGCATAAAGATGGATCTATGTGAGATCCTGTTGAAACAAATTGATGAAAACATGAGCACAATCAGGTCCACAAAGACCAACACATGTAAGTTTGGTTCACTTATCATATGTATATGAAAAAGAATGGTCAAAACTAAGAATGACATAGAGGATTCTAAAGAGGATGAACCTAATGTGGTAAAGAAGAATTACAAGAATCAAATAATTGATGAGGCTGTTGAATCTATTGCAGCATCTGGCACAATGCATGACAAGAGAATCAGGCAATGGGATACACTCAAACCAGAGGACCAAAATAAGATACAAGATGTCATAATAAGGGCAATGGTCAAGTACAAATGTGTACCAGCTGAATTCATCAACAAAATACCTAAAGAGCTAGGTAAGAGAATATCCCAACAGTAGTCATATGCTCTACAAACTGAGAGAGAAGAAAGGGAGAGGGTACTTGTCAAACTAATGCCTCCTGAATATAAGATTGAAGAAATCAAAGAGATTATGAAGAAGCACTTAGGCAAGTTTGTAGCCAAGATAAGGGCTTACAAAGTGCTTGAAGATTAGTTTACAGAGGTAGAAAATATGACCAAAACAAAATGGAGACATCTATTAGATCTGCCAATAGACTCAACAAGTCATGAGGAATAGTTACTTCTCACCGACACACCTCATAGAGAGGAGGAGAAAGAAAAGACAAGTCCTTAGCACATTGCTTTGGACAATGTTGAAGAAATGGAGCAAATTGACTTGGACAAATTCATGGATGATCTTGACATTCAAGATATCACAAATTATGACTCTGATAAAGATCCAAAGAAGAAAGATGATGTTATATTCATAACACTTAAGTATCAGGGACAACAATAAGATTTGCAAACATCAGATGGTAAAGAAATGAATGTTGCTGATGAGATAGTACAAGACACTTCAGTCATGGACTTAACAAAACCAGACACTGCAGAAAAGATACAAAAAGATGAGGATGTCACTACTCTAAATGATGAAAATGACAAGCAAGACACTACTCTAGATACAACCCAAGCTACAATAAAAGCAATATGTCTGTATTAATGAAGGAAATCAATATATTAGAGGGTAATGATGGATCTACTATAGAGGACACAAGCACACCCAAGGACAAGGGTGAAGCTGAAGTAAAAGACACCACCGATAATACAAAGGACACAACTACATAAAAGGTTTCAATCGATGATCAGAAAGATAACTCTACTGATCAAAATAAAGAAGAAACACAAAAGGTAGAGGAGGACAAGCAGAAAGATAAGAGTGAAGAGGAAAAGAAGGATGAGTTGGAGAAGAAAATAGAAGAAAAATATGTAGACACCCAAGGTGGATGGAGAGACGTCTTCACCAAAATGATAGGTGCACCCCGAGCAGAAAACACATGAAGCATCTTCTACAAAGCCCTCACCAAGTACTTGTTGGACTCAATGGGAAGTAGTACTAAGAGGAGAGGGGTGAATCAGTACCTCTAAAACTTTTAACACTTTACCCAATTTATCATTAGTGATCATTCAATTCTGATTTACTAACCATTACTGTTTATTCTTTCTTATGTAGACATTGTTTGTTAACAATCTTTACAATCATCCATAGAAACATTCATGAAATTTAACAAACACATAACAAAAGATATGATATCGCAGAAAATTCCTCTTAGGAAGTAAAAACTGCGGTGGTGATGGCACCCACAAAACTTCACTATCTACAGAATAGAAAGGAGCTGGTTAAGGCTTACAATTTGATCACTTCTGATGATCTACCCTATTAGGAGTATTAAGGTGGAGACCTGTTAAGATCTACTCTATTAAGAGCTTTAGCAACACTGATTTAAGTGTGCACTCAGTTATGAAATTTTACAATAGGACGGTTAAGCCCACCTTTCTTGAAAGGATTTCATTAGTGTACTACACTTGTTAGAATGAGTACAAATGTTGACCTGATTGTATGCAATCTACTATTGCTGATTTATAGATCCATTAATTCTTTTACAATAATGATATCACCTTAAGTGATTGATGAATACCTTTTCTCTGCTTGTCAATAGCCTCTATTCTGTTCTTGAAAACTGAATTGATTCTGTTTATGTTCTTCTACATGAATTCTATGTCTGGTCTTTAGTTTCTCTTTGTGGCTACTATCTTCATTGAACAACAACTATTCTTAGTGGGTCGAGCACCTATTTATACAAGTTATTTGACCTATCTGGGAATTCACGACTTACAATGTTAACTCTCAGATCCAAGGTTTACAACTTGACCTTGATCTTTAGTTTGCATGTTTTAAAAAAGTAAAATGTATTAAAACAATAAAGATTACATTGCTTCCTTCACACATAATGGATTAAAAAACAAATCAAGAAGTTATAAATACAACTTTAGTGATTTATTTCACGTGGAAAGTTAGATCCACTTTTTGCGGGATGTAATTGACTGTCGATTCTTGGTTGTCAGTTTGAACTCACAATCTGTCAGTGTTCCTTAACTGAACTATTCATCAATTTCCCTGTATCTGTCAGGTTCCTCTCTTTTTTGTTTGTCGGGTAGCATTGTTGATACTTCGTCAGGTATCCTTATCTTTTTGTCATCGGGTAACACTTTGACAGTGTTCATCGGGTAACCTTGGTGTTGGATAGTGTTGTGCCCTGTCTGTCGGTTTAGACTAAACTGATGGTGCAGATCATGTTTTTCTCTAAGTATACTAATGGAAAAATATAATACCTTCAATCTCCCCCTTTGACATTAGTATAAAAAACTGGTATGTGCATAATACTGAAATCATTACACCATGTTTATTTTCTTGTCATAATATGACTCCCCCTTTCTATGTGCATCGGTATAGTGTATATATATGTACATGTATACTATTTGATTGTTGTGTGTACATTATTTTCCCTTTCTTTTTCTTCCACTATACATTATTTCCTCCTTTTAATTGAGGTGATGTACATATCGAATTCCCCCTTTCTTTTATACTGATGAAAAAAATGTACAACTTACAAAATGTCAAAATTGTGACAAAAATGTGTAACTTACAATGTGTCAAAAACATTAGAATGGGTAAGTTTGATATCTGCTAGTTGTTTCTCCCCTTGTTCTTTCAATTGTTCAAGTGCCATATGTTGTAGCTCAAGTCTTGCATGCATATCAAAAATGCTATCTAGGATAGACATCTCAGGGGTGGCAATCAGTTTATTTGCATGTGTCATATTTTGTTGCAGTAGTGTAAGTGTCGGTAAGAGATTAACTTGTAGCTCATTGATTTCATCTCTGTACTTCATCTCTATAAATTGATTGTCATGTCTCTACTTCCTAGCCTGTATTATTTGTTGTTTGTGCAATATGAGTTCTTCTGCTATGTTGGCTAGACTTTGTGCACTTGACTGAAGATCAGCACCTATTTTTTATATCTTGTTGGTATACTCCTTAGTGAGTTGATCTAAGGTGCATAATTTCTTAATTAAGGTAACAACTTCTGATAAAAGCGGTTCAATTTCACTTACCAAATCAGATAGCTTAACCTTTTTGAGTGCCACTTCCTGGCTTATCTCCTTTGCGAGCTTGAATTCATACTTTTGCTCAAGTCTCTCTTCCATTGTTTTCTCAGCATCGGTATTCTAAGATGTTATTGCATTCATGAGTGTTACGAGTTGATCAATTATTGGAACTTTCTAATCAATATCTGTGTCTGGTACAATTTGTTGAAGTATATCTCTTGCTACTTCAAGTACCTTGGCCTCTTTTGCTTATTGTTTCATCTTATCTTGAATGGCCTTTCTCTCACATAGCTTTGCATATTTTGTTAACATTGTGGGATCCAATGTTCTTGGATCACAAACTGGTATCTCAATTATCTCATCAAGAGTTACTAGATTTTTGTTCTTTCCTTTCTTCCTTTTTGAGATCTTAAGGGATGCATATGTATGAACTACTAAAGCTAGTTAATTTGTACGCTCTGAGTTACTTGGTGAAGGTTTTGTTGATGAAGCATCTTGTGTTTTCTACTCAGTTTGCACTTGTTGGTTATGTGAAGACGTCTCTTCATTTACCTTGGGTGTTTTTGTAGAATGTGCTTCTGATTTCTTTGTTGTGTCATCCTTTTGTTCTTCACCATGTTTTGAATGTTTTTCCCCTATTTCTGTTTGATCTCCTTCCCTATTCTAATCAGTATCCTTAAGATCATCAGTTGCAGCTTACTCTGTAGGTGTATCTGTAGTTTCTTTTTCTTCTCCTTCACCCTTGTCCATGGGTGTGCTAGTTTTCTTTTCATTTGATCTTTCATTTCCCTCTAGAATGTTTATTGCCTTTATTAGGACAAGCATGTTACTTTGTGTTTCTTCTTTGGCTTTGTCAATATTGATGTCCTACTTGTTGGTAATGTCCTTGTCAGCAGTGACATTCTCATCTTTTTGTATGGATTCTGCAGGGTCTTGCGCTTTTGAGTGCATGATTGAAGTGTCTTACACTTCTTCATCTATAATATCAATTATCTTATCATCTGGGTCTCTTGACAGATTTGTAGCATCTTTATTTTCTCTGTCAGATGTAGGTTGATTTCCTTTAGATTTGTGATGTTCTCTTTTGATGTATCTGATACATGTATTACTTGCATTTGTTCCTAAAGATTTAAAGAAATTTGGAATCTCTTCTTCCATATAGTCTACTTCATTGCTAATGGTAGCCATGCCTTTTCTTTCATTCAACAGCTCTTTCATCTTTATTCTAGCTTCTTTATATTATTCATAGAACATCTTTATCTCAAGCTTTTTGTTCTCAATATTCTTATCAAGTTTATACTTCTCTATTGTTAGATCTTTGCTCTTAATCTTTTAATCCTTTCAAGAAGATACTTAGCTCTGATACCAATTGTTGGACTCAATGGGAAGTATTACTGAGAGGGGAGGGGTGAATCAGTACCTCTAAAACTTCTAATACTTTACCCAATTTATCATTAGTGATCATTCAATTTTGATTTACCAACCATTATTGTTTATTCTTTCTTATGTAGACATTGTTTGTTAACAATCTTTACAATCATCCATATAAATATTCATGAAATTTAACAAACACATAACACAAGATATGATATCATAGAAAACTCTTGTTAGGAAGTAAAAACTGCGGTGGGATGGCACCCACAAAACTTCACTATCTATAGAATGGAAGGGATCCGGTTAAGGCTTACAATTTGATCACTTTTGATGATCTACCCTATTAGGAGTATTAAGGTGGAGACCTATTAAGATCTACTCTGTTGAGAGCTTTAGCAACACTGATTTAAGTGTGCACTCAGTTATGAGATTTTACAATAGGATGGTTAAGCCCACCTTTCTTGAAAGGATTTCATTAGTGTACTACACTTGTTAGAATGAGTACAAATGCTGACCTGACTGTATGCAATCTACTATTTCTAATTTACAGATGCATTAAATCTTTTACAATAATGATATCACCTTAAGTGATTGATGAATACCTTTTCTCTGCTTGTCGGTAGCCTTTGTTCTGTTCTTGAAAACTGAATTGATTATGTTTGTGTTCTTCTGCATGAATTCTCAGTCTGGTCTTTGGTTTCTCTCTATGGCTACTATCTTCATTGAACAACAACTATTCTTAATGGGTTGACCACCTATTTATACAAGTTATTTGACCTATCTTGGAATTCATGACTTACAATGTTAACTCTCAGATCCAAGGTTTACAACTTGACCTTGATCTTTAGTTTGCATGTTTTAAAATAGTAAAACGTATTAAAACAATAAAGATTACATTGCTTCCTCCACACATAATGGATTAAAAAATAAATCAAGAAGTTATAAATACAACTTCAGTGATTTATCAGACGTGGAAAGTCAGATCCACTTTTTGCGGGATGTAACTGACTGTCAGTTCTTGGCTGTCGGTTTGAACTCACTGTCTGTCAGCATTCCTTAGCTGAACTATTCATTGGTTTCCTTGTATCTAGTGGGTTCCTCTCTTTGTTTTTCGTCGGGTAGCACTATGTATACTTCATCGGGTATCCTTATCTTTTTGTCATTAGGTAACACTTTGACAGTGTTCATCAGGTAACCTTGGTGTTGGACAGTGTTGTGCCCTGTCTATCAGTTTAGACTAAACCAATGGTGCAAATCATGTTTTTCTCTAAGTATACTAATGGAAAAATATAATGCCTTCAGTACTTTGGTAAGAACAAATGAACTAGCCATGGTAGTTCATACATCTATGTCCTCACAAGTCTCAAAGAAGAAGAATAACAAGCATAAGAATCCAGTAACTCTGGATGAAATCATTGAGATACCAGTTTGTGATCCAAGGACATTGGATCCAACTGAATTGACCAAGTATGCAAAACTCTATGAGAGAAAGGCAATGCAAGATAAATTAAGGAAAGCCACAAAGGAGGCAAAGGTACTAGAAGTAGCAAGAGGGATACTTCAACAAATAGTATCGAATGTAGATGTTGATCACACAACCCCGATGCTTGATCAACTAGTGGTTCTCACAGAGGCAATCACATCATAGAACATAGATGCTGAAAAGGTCATGGAAGAGAGACTTGAACATAAATATGAGTTCAAGCTAGCTGAGAAGATAAACCAAGAAGTGCCATTGAAAAAGGTAAAGCTTTCTGAATTGATTAGCACAATAGATCCAATAATCTCATAAGCTATTACTTTGATACAGAAATTGTGTACACTTGGTCAACTCACACAAGAGTATACCGACAAGATAGCACAAATTGATGTTGATCTTAAGACAAGTGCACAAATCCTCACAAATAATGAAGAGGCAATTAAATTACACAATGAGAAACTCAAACAGGCTCAGAAATTGAGATAGGACATACAGATTGCAGAGACAAAGTACAGAGATGAGGTAAATGAGCTCCAATCTCAACTCTTACCGACACTTTCACTACTACAACAACATGTGACAGAGGCAAACACACTAATTGCCACCCCAAAAATGTCTGTCCTAGACAACATTTATGATATGCATGCAAGGCTAGAGATAGAGAATATGACACTAGAACTCCTAAAATAAAGATGGGAGAAATTTCTCGAAGACTTCAAGACAACCCATTCTCATATTCTTGACACATTGTAAGTTGCACATTTTTGTCAATTTTTGGCATCTTATAAGCTCTACATTTTTTTCATGAGTATCAAATAAAGGGGGAAATGATATGTACAATTTAGTTAGTATAAAAGGGGAAAATGAAATGACAAGAGAAAATACTATGTATAGTCATACAACTAAAAGAGAAAAGAATAGGGAATGTATAGTATAGAGGAAAGTATACATATGTACATATATACTTATACTATACCAATGCATATAGCTAGGGGGAGTCATATAATGACAAGGATATAGACATGGTGTACATACTAAACACTTTAGTATTGTGCACATATCAATTTTTGATACTAATGTCAAATAGCGAGATTGAAGGCATTATATTTTTCCATTAGTATACACAAGGAAAATTATGATCTACACCATCGGTTTACACTACACCGACAGATAGGGAACAACACAACCCAACGCCAAGGTTACCTGATACTCCAAAGTTCAAAGCATCCCAACAAACACTATTCAGTGTTATCCGATGAAAAAAGGGTTAATGGAACCCGACGAGTAACAATAGTGCAACTTGACCAAATAGCACAAAGAGGAACCTGATAGATGAAGCGAACTTGACAATCAATTCAACAAAGGAACACTGACAGACTTTCAGTTCAACCCGATGACCAAGAACTGACAGTCATTTACATCCTACAAAAAGTGGATCTGACTTTCCACGTCAGATAAATCACTGAAGTTGTATTTATAGCTTCTTGATTTGCTTTTAAATCCATTATGTGTGGAGGAAGAAATTTATTTATTATTGTTTTAATTATTTTTACTAATTTAAAACATGCAAAACTAAAGATCAAGGTCAAGTTGTAAATCTTGGATCTAAGAGTTAACATTTGTAATGCGTGATTCAAAGATAGATCAAATACTTGTATAAATAGATGCTCAATCTATTGAGAATAGTTGTTGTTCAATGAAGATGGTAGCCACAGAGAGCATCTAGAGACCAGACAAGATATTTCATGCAGAAGGACAGAAAAGAATCAAATCAGTTTTAAGAACAAGAACACAGGTTACCGACGAGCAGAGAAAGGTATTAATCAGTCACTTAAGGTGATATTATTATTATGAGAGATTTAATGGATCTATAATCAGAAATTATAGATTTCATACAGTCAGGTCAATCATATGTACTCATTCTAACAAGTGTAGTACACTTAAGAAATCCTTTCAAGAAAGGTGGACTTAACAGTCCTATTGTAAATATCTTAACCGAGTGCACACTTAAATCAGTGTTGCTAAAGCTCTTAACAGAGTAGATCTTAACCAGTCTCCACCTTAATACTCTTAACAGGGTAGATCATCAAAAGTGATCAATTAAAATCCTTTATCGGCTCCCTTCCATTTTGCAGATAGTGAAGTTTTGTGGGTGCCATCCCCACCACAGTTTTTACTTCCTAACAGGATTTTTCTGCTATATCATATCTTGTGTTATGTGTTTATTACTTTCATGAATGTTTCTATGAATTTTTCAAACTATTAAAGATTATGAATTAATACTACTTGCATAAGAAAGAACAATAGTAATGGTCGGTAATGCAGTAATGAACAATTACTAATGATGAATGGTGAAAAGAGTTAAAAATTTTAGAGGTACTGATTCACCCCTCCCCTCTTAGTACTACTTCCCATTAATCCCAACACATACACCTAAACAAAAGAGGCACAAATTAGATGCTAAATATTCTTCTTATATATTTTTTGGGTATGATGAACAAACTTAATGATATATAGTTTATAATCCTACTACTAAAAAGGTTCAACTTTCTAGAGATGTTTGTATTGCAGAAAACAAAGTTCATGATTGTTAGAAAGTGCAAGATGTTTAATTTAGTGGAATTAAAGTTGTGGTTGTGGTAGACCAACCTCATTCAATAAACCCTACTCCTAATGCATCTATTTCCATTCCTTCTAGAGATAGTGATGATGATAATACAAACTTTACTCCTAATGATTCTTCATCTAGTGATGAGTTTATTACTTCTAAGAGAAATCCTAATTCATTTAAGAATTTACTTTATGAAAGTGATGATTACATAGCTAGAATGGATGGAATTAAACCTAGAAGATTTAATTATTGTAATTATTCTTTGATGTCTTCTATTATGAATACTAATTATCCTAAACCATTTGAACATGCTAACATACAACCTCATTGGCAAAAAGCTATGAAAGTTGAATATGATACTTTGATTTCTAATAACACTTGGGATTTAGTTAGTTTACCTCATTGTAAGAAGTTGGTTTCATGAAAAGGGTTATACAAGACAAAATTTAATTCTAATAATGAATTAGTAAGTTTAAAGCTAGACTAGTTGCTAGAGGTTTTTCTCAAATTGAAGGTTTAGATTATATTGAGACATTTTCTATTGTTGCTAAAATGCCTACTATTAAACTTGTTCTTTCTCTAGCTTCTCAAATGAATTGGCCTATTCACCAAATGGATGTTAAAAGTGCTTTTCTAAATTGTGACTTACATTAGGAAATTTATATGGCTCAACCTCCTGGTTTTATTAAAGAAGGTAATAAACATTTAGTTTGTAAGTTAAATAAATCTATCTATGGATTAAAACAATCTCCTAGAGAATGGTATTCAAAGATTAATGCTTTATTTATTTCTCAAGGTTTCATTACAAGTAAAAATGATCCTAATCTTTAGATTAGACATAGTGAAGATGAAATTTTTATTATCATTTTATATGTAGATGATTTGATTCTTACTTCAAGTTCATTTTTGTAATTTATGATATTAAGTTTCATCTTAATCAAACATTTCAAATGACTGATTTAGGGATTTTACATTATTTCTTAAGAATGAAAATTTGGCAAACCCCTAAGGGTATTTTTTTTATCTCAAAGTAAATATGCTCACAATCTTTTAGAAAAATTTAAGATGAATGATGATGTTCATGTTTTAATTCCATGTGAATTAGGAACTAAGTTAATGCTTGATATGAAAACTCCTTTAGTTGATGCTACTTTGTGTTACTCAACTGATGGAGATGATGATGAAGACTGAGATCAGAGGTATACAAGATTGTAGAAATGATTAGATCAATTTTTATTCTGTCATTGATGTCAAGCGATTGATTTATGGTTCATATCAAGTTGTCATATCATTCAAAATGATTTAATTGGGAAGTTAATACAGATCAAACATTGATAAGTTCATATTGATATAGTTGTTTTCTACTTTACATTTGAATTTATCAAGTCAGTAAGTAGATTGGGAAAGTCAGTAAAAGGAAATTGTTTAGCTACCAAGATGGATGAATTCTATTGGTAAAAGGGATGTGTTTGTCGGTAAGAGATACTGAGACACCGAGCCACGGAGCGAGCCAAGACACCAAGTTCAAAAGTTAGTTACCGAGTGCAACAGTTGTTATAAACAAGGATAAGAACACATTTAATGGAGAGCCATAGTGATCTGGATGATTCCAAGGATGAATAAGAAGTTAGTTATAAAGATCTACATTTAGGAAAAATCAAGGTGATGATCTATGGTAAAGATTAAGTGGAAAAAGTGATGATACTGATTCCAAGAAAAGTTCAAGTCCTAAGGAGATGGGAAGCAGTTCACCAAGTATCAAATGAATTGAATTGGTTCATAAAGATGATTTGACGACTGAGATTAATTAAAGGAAAACCTAATCAAGGAGATTAAGAGGCAAAAACAAAGTCTATATAAAGAATGAGATCGTATAAAGTTGAGGTTGGCAAGTTGAAGTGTGGATGTGTTGTCGAGTGAAGCACTGAAGAAAAAAAGGAGAAATTTGAGTCTAGAGAAGAGACAGGTGAAGTATTGATGCCAGTAGTCATAGAGCGCACAAGGTATCTAATCAAGAAAGAGGTAGTTGTAGTATTACAGATGAAATTATATATTGTTTATTATTAACATTTGTAGCATAAAATCTCTTAACCGAGTGGACTTAACAATATTTTTGTAAAATCCTTGTGAAAGGTGACATTCTAAAAGAGTGTTCAAATCCCTTTAACTAGGACACTCCTAACAGGGTGAAGGTCTTAATAGATCTGAGGTAAATCCCCTAATAGGGTCACATTTAACAATGTGCATTGTAATCTTTAATAGGATTGGCGTTTAACCGAGCATACTTCAGAAGAGTATTTTCATTTTATGGATGAGAATTCCCACAGAGGATTTTCCCAAATTGGGTTTCCTCATTAAATAGTGGTATTATATGTGTTGCATGTTTATTGTTCATGATATTTGTAAATCTCTTAAGTTATTGTTGACTCAGTTATTGTAGAAGTTTATCTTACCAAGTTGAATCAGAGTTTAAGTTTAAAGAGCTTAAGATTCAATATATTATGATTCACCCCCCTCTCAGTAAACCAACACTTTGTATAGACAACTAGTAGGAAATTTAAATTATCGAACTCTTACTAGACCTGAAATTGCTTATAATGTAGGTTTAGTTTCTAGATTTATGCCTAAACCTCAACAAACTCATTTCAACTTGCAAAAATAATTTTAAGGTATGTTAAAGGCACTATTGATGTTGGTTTATTATATGATACAAATGTTGATTTTAATTTAAAAGGATTTACTGATTCTAATCTAGGAGGAGATCCCAATTATGGGCAATCTACTTGTGGATATTGTTTCTTTGTTGGATCAAGTGTCATTTATTGGAAAAGTAAAAAGGAACATTCTATTTCTCTATGTTCTAATGAAGATGAATATAAAGGATTTACTAATGCCTCTAAAGAGTCCTTATGGATTAGAATATTACTTGAAGGCTTGGGTCTACCTCAACAAGAGCCTAGCCCTTTGTATTGTGACAACCAAAGTGTCATTGCCTTGGCAAAGAATCCTATTTTTCATGAAAGGATAAAGCATATGTTACTTGAAAAAATCCTCTATAGGATAAAGAATGATTTTGATAATATTTTCATTTTTGGAAACTAGAACATCAAGGATAGGCAACAAACATAAAGTATAGAGTATTATCAGAAAATCATAGTTTATCAACAAGAAGGTTATGACTATTGGCAAAGTTTATCAAAAAGTTTTATCGCTGAAAGGAAAAGAAAAGACTAGAATCAAGGATGACATCTTATTATCACACCAGCCTATGCAAGAATCATGAAACCCTAATTAGGTTAGTCATATTTATGAGACATATAAGGTCAAGACATTACTTTAAAAAGGAGATCAGAGAGAAAGAAAAAGATTGAAGAGAAGAAGCAAAAAATGACAATGCAAAGTATGAACCAATATCAGTGAAGACAAGCAAAGTGTAAATCATAGAAGAAACAAAGTAGAACAAGATTTTCCAAGCTTTAGAAGAAAGCATTCATAGGTCAAATTTCTTGTTGATTTATTCCTAACAATTTAGCAACAAGATTGTAAAATCCCTTAATTGTGTAGTCTCTAACCAGACTGAGAAGTTATATTTAGGAACTTATTGTAGATCCTTTAACAGGGTGAACAATGTATAAGTGGGATAAAAGCCTTTCACCAGGTTACTCCTAATAGGGTATAAGACTTTAACAGGTCTCTAGGTAAATCCCATAACTGGGTAGCATTTAACAATGCTTTTGTAAGCTCTTAATCAAGCACCTTATTATTGTAGTGATAAGTTGTGGGTTCTATCCCCACCGTAGTTTTTTTGTCCCACCAAGGATTTTCTGTGACACCAAAATATTGTGTTAAGCATTTGAGTGTTTATATGTTTATGTTTGTTAACTTGGAAAAGCTATCGGTTATCAGTTATAGGTTAATATTACAATAGTTATTGGTAGAAGACAAAACAAATTGATCGATATTGGTAAACATAAGAGTATAAGTTTGAGATTCATAAGGAAAAAGTGTGAATTGTTTGAGGTAATGAGTAATTTAGAAAAGTTGAAGATATTTATATGAGATTATTATCGGTGAATGTGTTACTATCGGTACATAGGAACACTGTCGGTATGTAATAAATTTTTTTAGTAAAAGTGAACGTTGAGAATCTTGACTAGATATATATAATGAAACTTATCTTATGGAAGTTACATTATGAAAAGTAAATATTAAAATGAGTTTGAGATAACATTTCATCTTACAAAAAAGATTTATTAGCCAGCTGATTGAGAAGTAAACCCTAGATTATCAAAATCTTGAGAAATTTTATAATAGTTATTATGGATGAGAAGATTGTATTAGTTGATGGATCACATGAGAAAGAACCTAAATATCAATTGAATTCAATGAAAGAAACTGAAACGAATGAAGTTGGAGCACTATCTTGGTTTCCAAGCAAAGTTATATTAACATAAGACATCGAAACTTATATTCAATACAAGCAGAGTGAGATCAGAGATGAAGACATAAGTACAGCCTACAAGGAACTATATAAAGAGAGTGAAATGTTAAATGAAGAATATGGACATCTGGAAAAAAAATCTAACGCATATCGTGCACATACCAAAGAATTTTGAAGTCGAATGGATTAAATGCGTATTAAGTAGAGTACATGGAGAATACATATGGTTGGAAGGAGATGTACAGATCAAGATCACTAAGGAAATCATCTTTGTAGTAACTGGATTATCAGCTAATTGAAGGAAATGTGTAAAGGAAATGGATTCTGGAACTGAAATTGAAGGTATAGTAAGATACAAGCAAGATCAGAAAAGTTTTGCTACAAGCAATATTGTGGATAAAGAAATGAAATTTTCATCAATGGTTATCGGATACAAGATCTATCACGCAATTAGACAACATGTATGGAGGAGCACTATAAGTTTCATATGAGATTGTTACTGAAGGAATCAAATATGACATAGCATAAATGATGAGAAATCAACCTAATGTTGAATCTGAGAAAAATCAAGAAACAAGATCTGAAGTTTGGAGCGTGTAAGAAATGATAAGAAAGAGCATAAAAGATCTTGTTTAATCTAATGAGCAAAGTGAGGAAATGCATACCATGAAGTAACCAAATCTAGAAGCATGCACCATACAATATGAGACAATATTTTTGAAGGGGGAAAATCATAAAAAAACCCCCGTGATATTATTAAGAATGGGCCAAAAAGCCTAAGAGAGAGAAAGGAATAGAATGAGAGCAAAATGCTCATACAATGCTTCAAGAGAATGAGAAACTAAGTGTTGCAAGTGAAAAAAAGTTGTGTGAAAAGTGAGTGATGAAGAGAAAAGAAACATCTCTTATGTAGAGATGAGAAGAAAGGAGTTGCATGTAACTCCCATGTGCATGTGAGCCA
>MU227225.1:2317334-2354285 GCA_018584345.1 Thuja plicata
AATAATTAGAGGACTATAGCCATTTTAATTAAATTAAATAGGCTAGGGGAATGGGTTGATTGCAAGTGGGTATTTGATTTAGGGATTTATTTAATTCCTTTATAATTAAATACTATAGCCATGTTTGATTTTGATTTGATTTGATTGGTCGAAATTGATTTGAATTGTATGGCTATAATAGATAATATAAATCAGTGATAAAAATCACCTAGGATATTAAATTGATTAAAAGAATTATGCGAAGCAGTAACAGGGTCGTTTGGACATAAATTGAGGGTATGATCACACTTAGGGAAAATAGGGTCCATAGTTGCAACAGACCAGATTCAGGTGGTTACAGTTATAAATTAGATTAACAAATATATTGAACAGTTGGGAAGGAGTTATAGTACAGTAATGTGGAGTTATTTTAGATAAATTTAAACTAGAATGTATGGAAGATATCAGATATCCCCTCACATTGTTAAGGAATATGAGAAATATATATATGTTTTTGGTTAGCACATAGTTATGTATAATTAAAGCAGTGGATCTACGAACTTCATGGCTACAACCTACTGGATATGAGATGAAGGATAATGAATTAATATCAAGTATTGAACAATTATTGGATCAACCTAAGGATATAGAAGCTAATCAGTTAGGAGGCTAAGGAAGAGGTAAGAAGTACAGTAACAAATCAATAATCAACTACAATACCTGAGACTTATGATAAGATTAAGCAAGATAAAAATAGACAACCTAAGAAAACAAGATCTAGAATAACGGAAGCAAGCACAAGAACACAGAGAATGGAAAATGAATGTGAGACTGAAAAAATAAAATCAAGAATACCGAAGATAGTTAAAGACTTAGCAGAAGGAATAAGAGAACATGGAACTATCAAAAAAATACATGGAATCAAGTACAAGACATGGATAGAAGAAGACAAGAAAATTATAGAAGACACAATAGTTTTTCACTTTCAAAAATTCAGAAGATTTCCAAATGAGTTGAGACAAAACATTCTTAAGGAACTACTCGACAAAATTAGTACAAGATGGAATGAAGTCGTAGGACAAGAAAATCTAAGCAGAGAAAGAACTTTGATTATCACAAAGTCAGAAACAAGTGTAGAAGAGATTGATTTACTAATGAAAAAATATGAAAACAGATTTCTAAAGAAGAGAATAACAACCAAATTACTAGAAGGATTACATGAAGAAGTAGAAGAAGATGCATTACAAAAACGGAAAATGATTTTAACTATAGAAATAGAAGACACCCCGACAAGATTTGAAGCACAAAAAGATCAACCTATTGAAATACAAGTTGAATATGATGATGATACAAGTACAGAGGAAGATGAATATCTTGAGGAAAAACTTACACAAGAACATACAAATGAACAAAATGGAACTAAACCGGAAAATCATACTACTGATATAGCACCCGCTATCAGTGAGATAATAGAAATTGGGGAAGAAAAAGTTGTAAGAACTTTACAAAGTATGACAATGATAACAACTGTACAAGAGAAGAGAAACAAAGATTAAGAAAGAAGAGAGATTGAAGCCCTAGATGAAAGACCTGAATTTTCCATTTTGAAGAAAGATCCGAATAAGTTACATTGAACAAGGAAAAGTTATTATATGTAGATAAATAAAAATAAAAGACATCTATAGAGAAAAACTTATTGGAGAAACAAAAGAATAAGATTATGAAGAGAACACTTGAAATATTTTCAAGCCTACTACCGATAATCACTGTTGATGAAAATGAATCGGCTATAGCATAGTTAAGAACTTTTGTGGACACAATCAGAAGAAATCAGAATATTAAAGAAAAAGTCAGTGGGAAACTATAACACAGATCATTTACTACCAGAAGCATAAATAAATTGACAGAAGTGACATCGTTATTATTGGAGAGACTGGAGGATATGAAGGAGACATTAACTACAACAACTGAGATCACAAAGAACCTACTTATAGGTTATAGTACATCAATTGAGGAATCATGTATGATAAGTATATTTATGGATATGATGCAGAAATATATACAAGCTACATCTAACTTGTTGAGAATAATGGAAAAGAATGATAATGAAGGTACTACCAAAAGAATGATCAATATGAGGATTCATATCACATCGATCAATCACCTAGAGGAGCAATGGAATACAGTTTTGGGAAAAGTACAGACAGGAGGACCAGAAAATAGTTAAATACCACAACAGTCACATTTTTTGACGCCTTAGGCATTGTTGTCAAAGGGGGAGAATAATGACTAAACCTGGGGAGAATGAGAGTTAATAAATAAGGATGAGATTGAGAAAGTAGAAGATGAAGAGGGTACAGGAAAAGGGGGAGCAACACATCAAATGCAGAACAATAAGAAGAATGATGATAGAAAGGTTTTGCCATCAATGTCAAAGGGGGAGATTGTTACTTGACAAAATCCTCTATAGGATAAAGAATGATTTTGATAATATTTTCATTGTTGGCAACTAACATCAAGGATAGGAAACAAACATCAAGTATAGAGTACTATCAGAAAAGCATAGTTTATCAACAAGAAGGTTGTGACTATCGACAAAGATTATCAGAAAGTTTTATCGATGAAAGGAAAAGAGAAGACTAGAATCAAGGATGAAATCCTATTATCACATTAGCCTATGAAAGATTCATGAAACCCTAATTAGTTCAGTCATATTTAGGACAGACAGATTAGGTCAAGATAATACTTTAAAAAGGAGATCAGAGAGAGAAAGAAAAAGAGTGAAGAGAAGAAGAAAGAAGTGAAAATGCAGAGTATGAACAAGTATTGGTGAAGACAAGTGAAGTGTAAATCAAAGAAGAAACATAGCAGGATGAGATCTAACAAGCTTTAGAAGAAAGCATTCAAAATTCAAATTCCGTGTTGATTTATTCCTAATAGTTTAGCAACAAGATTGTGAAATCCCTTAATCAGGTAGTCTCTCACTGGACTGAAAAGTTCTATTTAGGAACTTATTGTAAATCCTTTAACATGGTGAACACTATATAAGTGGGATAAAATCCTATAACCAGGTTACTCCTAACAGGGTATAAGACTTTAATAGTTCTCTAGGTAAATCACATAATTGGGTAGCATTTAACAGTGCTTTTCTAAGATCTTAACTGGGCACCTTATTATTGTAGTGATAAGTTGTGGGTTTTATCCCCACCGCAATCTTTCCCTCTCACAAAGGATTTTTTGTGACACCAAAATATTGTGTTAAGTGTTTGACTCTCTCTCTCTCTCTCTCTCTCTCTCTCTCTCTGCCATCACCATTTTCTGTGTGAGGTCTGCTTATATTTCCTATTTTGAGCTCTNAATATTGTGTTAAGTGTTTGTCTCTCTCTCTCTCTCTCTCTCTCTCTCTCTCTCTGCCATCACCATTTTCTGTGTGAGGTCTGCTTATATTTCCTATTTTGAGCTCTGCCAGTGTGTATTTTACTTTTTGAGTACTACCTATTCGACTCCTGAGATGTGATCTTGTTTCCCCTACTCTTTTTTGTGAACAATGTACTTTATTTTATATTAATGAAAACAACTACACTAATCATTAAAAAAATGAAATAAATTATATTTTATTAAAAAATTAAGTTTATTTTTTATTACTTTCCAAAAAATAGTCCTTATAATTAATTTTTTATTTTTCAAGAATATAAAACCTTAATGATTAGTAGGAAGAAAATTAGTTTGAAAAAAAATTAATTTTAAAATTAAAATTTTTAAATATTTTATTGTTTTGTAAACTTAAATCTAATTTATTTCTTACCTAAAAATTCAACCTAAATTAAAAACAAAGAATCTTTAAAATATACAAAATTAAAATGAAATCAAACTTAAATTCCTTACCAAATTTTAATTAAAAAAATATACCATTTATAAATAAGCACGATCACATGAAATCGAATTTTCATCCTTACCCATATGAAGAAAAGTGTAAAAACAAACAACCTCATTACATATTTAGAGGGTTGACATTGGACATCCAAATCAAGACACAAATTTAACCCTTTTAGATAATAACTAATATACTTTTCCTTTGTGACTATTTGATTGCTTTATTTTTTACCCAAAGTAGAAGAAAATGTAGTGATTTGGTTAAAAATAAAATAAAATAATACAATATATTGAATTAAAGTTAAACGGAAAGAACTGCATTTTAGTCTTCAATTACGAATTTTATAACGCATGCAAAAGTTTAACAAACTCTTGAATTCAAAACTTCTTGGAAAACTAAAACAACCGCTGATCCAAGAGTTTTATAAGAATTCAAATACCTTAAAAAAAAAGAATTCAAATACGTAGCTATGCATGTTGTTCACGTATGTTAGGTTTAACAATTAAGTCTTAATTAGGTTCAATCGATGTTCATGAAACTAGAATTTGAACATTTTTTTTTTCTTTCTTTAATCCATGCTTACTAGATTCTCGTAGAACTCCCTCTTCGGGGAAACTAGAAAATGATATAATGTAGTTTATCTAGTACTAAACTACAGAGTTGACTAGTTTATCGTATCCTGATTCAAAGCATGCTACCTAATTCCAGTTGCAAATTTAGAAGACCATTTTTAGATTAAAAATGGCATTGGGTACTGGTCGATAAACATAACTTAAAAATGTCAGACTTAGAAACCCAAATCCACATGCAATGTTTTTTTCGATATTCAACAAAGCAGAACGACTTGCATGCAATTTTACGGAATTCGGCAACTTCAAGTCAACTTATTGGGAATATTCTCTACAATTCCATGCTTTAGATGGATCTTCAATCTGCAGAGCATTTTTTATTAGTTGAAATTGAATAACTTTTGCTGTACCCAGTGAAGGATATAGGTTGAAAAAATTGAATTCTGTGAATTACAATACAAAATGGAAGCGCCATTGAATCACCTATTCTTTTTGTTGTTCTTGATGCTATTGATTGTTATGCCATGTTTTGGTGGGATAACCAGTCGCTATGTGAGAAAAGTTGAAGCATCTGTGGACATGCCTATGGATAGTGACGTTTTTGCCATTCCAGAAGGCTATAATGCTCCTCAACAGGTAGTTCACATTTACCTCTTTTCACAGTTTGTTTTCTTAGGCTCTAATGGGTCAAGAATCAGTTGTTTTGTCTACTGCATTCATTTGATTATGTGTATTTTCTCTGTTATGGGAACTCAGGTTCATATTACACAAGGAGACCATGTGGGTAGGAGTGTAATTATATCATGGGTTACACCCTCTGAGCCTGGGTCCAATACTGTTCTTTATGGTACTGAGGAATCCAAGTACAAATATTCAGCACAGGGGATTATTACCGGCTACAAGTATTATAACTATACATCAGGCTACATTCATCACTGTACAGTGAAGAAGTTAAAGGTGGGTGATTCTTTTTGCTTTTACTGTTCATAAATATTAAAACAACAATTAGTCTTGTTTTCTTTGTTGGAGGAGTCAGAAAGTGGACCATTGGGTACAATAAAAGTGTGTTAATTGTTTTGTTTAGCTGATTACCAGTCCAGCTTATTGAGCCACAGTCTTTGCATTTTCTTTAGGCACTTGGCAATTGAAATCACAGAGCTCATAAGCTCGCTAAGGCCCCATTTCTAGTAAATCCTTGGATATACTGCAGGATAGATAGACATAGACATTCGTTGAATGAGATTTTGCCTCTCTTACTATATGGGCTGCAGAATGAGACATTTACATGAATCGACATTAAACTTGTAATGACAGTACACAGAAATTGAAACAAGAACACTGTAAGTTTTGACTTCTTGTTGGTCTAATCATGTAGCAGTTCAATTTTGTTTGTGAAGCCTAGAATCATGTTAAGTCAGATGTTAAAAACAATGCCATGGAAGGCACATGACACAGTAAAGAAGGCTGTTTGTGTAAAAGAAAATACTAAATTAGATTCTGATCCCAATTCATGTATAGTGTGGTTCCATAGGGGATGCTTCCTAAGCATTTTCTGCTTAGAAAATCTAGAAGGAGATTTTTCGTGGGCGGTCTCATTAATATCTATTGTGCTGCTTTTTTTTTGCATCTGGCATACAAAATACTGAGAGAAATTTAGAGATGAATCTAGATAGAAAAACAGAGAAAATATGGAGGGAAGTGATGCAGATAAGGGGTAGAAAATGTTCAAAGACTCAACCAAACACTTGGGAAATCTTTGGGGTCATCACTCATAGACCTTCCTTCATAAACTTCATTCACTCATTGTAGCCCTCCTAATAGGTCTGTTGGTCCATAACTTTTGCACCAGGCATGATCATCAAAATATAAACACAGAATTGGATACCCACTTGCCCTTATAGAACATACTTAAAAATGGAGTAGGGTTCCTTTGTACGGAAAGGGTCAAATTTTGACTGTTACAGTTAGAATTAGGCCTAATTAAGCTTGTGGCTTAAAGGCAACCTGTGTTTGGTATTCTAATTTGCTACCAATGGGTATTCGAACATGGAGTTGACTTTTAAAGGGTCTAAACACACCTTTTAATCACTCTACAATGATCTCCAATATTCTTATGTGGTTACAATGTAATTTTAGTCCTTTCTTTGAGAGTTTCAGCCCAAGACAGAGAGAAAAACAGGCCTAGGGCATCACCTTTCCATGGGAAAACCTTCCTTCCAGTTCCTGAAAATTTGGAATCTTGAAGAATACATAACTACAGGTTTTAAACCAATTTACAGGGAATTTCACCATGGGAATTGAGAGTTATGCAATTGTCATTATCACTGGTTACCCTAATGTATGGTTCAGACCCGCCTGGGAAGATATGCGTGTAACATCCTTCAATTTTGACAAAAATGGATGCTTCCAGATGAAAACGAGAGCTAACTCATTCTAGATTCACCTCCCATCGGTTTCAGAACAATATCAATCCGTACAAACACATATAATGTGAAAGAACAAGGTAATGTTCAGATTTTGCAGAGCCAGTCACTTTTATTCATTGTTTTTACATCCAAACTCCAACCCCCCAACTTAGATCGATGCCACAGGTTTTAAAAGACCTGTACCTTCAACTTCCAATGGTCCATAAACAATTTTTGGATTAGAAATTAACAAAAACACTTGTATGACCTGCGAAAGACAGATGAAAAATTGCTTTAACAACATGTGCAACTTTTTGCAACTTTGACAATTTCATAATAATTGGACTCCTAAGACCCTACCAAGACACTTATAAACATAAAATGGTCTAAGAAGACCTTATTACAACCAAAAAACATAACTCAACACAAAAATACTAACATAGGACCCTATTTACATCATGTAGAGTAGGTGCCCCTGTACCAGGAAGTTTTTATTTCAGCCATGTGAAAAAAAATGTAACTAATGGCTGCATAATCTCATGCTCTTTTTTTTTTCATTCTCGATATTTCCATCAAGTTGCAGTTTGTGCTCTAATGTTTCATAGTTGCTGTCTTTGATAACTTTTTTGATGTTAGAAGGCAAGTTCTTACTTGGAGTCTTGCTAACTTTTTTTTTTCTAATGTGATTGCAGTACGATACCAAATATTTTTATAAGATTGGATTGGGAAACACAACACGGGAGTTTTCTTTCTTAACACCACCAAGAATTGGTCTGGACACACCATATACATTTGGTATCATTGGTAGGTCTACTAAAATATCTATTATCACTTGCTGTCATGAATTATTTGAATTTTCTTCATTAATTACATTTTATTTAATTATTTTAGTCCTATGACAGTTTTACAACTGAAAGAGCATTCCAGGTTATTAAACATAGTTCGAGCAGGGTAGCCTTAGGTTTAACTATATTACTGCTTACTGCATAGGTACAATGATACAGTGATAAGAAACATGTCCAGCAAAGCCTAAACAAACTTACAAAGTTTTGGCAATCCAACAGAAAATTAAAATTTTAAACACAACAATTTCTTTATGTATATGGAGCTTAGTTATTATTCGGAAGCATGCTTGTTGAATGTTTATTCAGCCATGTACAAAAGACCTTAATTAAAAGCTATCCCATGCGAGGAGGAAACTTACAGAGAAAAAACACTCCTAGAGGAGGGAGGAAAGGGTTGATTCAGGCAAAATTCTTATCTACATTACAGTCAGGAGTATCATTGTTGATCCTCTCAAAGGGAGCAACAGAGAGACTAATGAAGTCCTCAAAAGAAAAGCCTTGGTTAACAGGGTACCATTCCCAGTGGATATCCTAAGACCCATTCCCAAGAGTCCTCGAGAGTCGAAAACTAGAGAAGACAGCCCTGACTTTAAACATGTGAAGGAAGGTGAACCCCTGCACTAGGAGTGAAACTCAGAAGTATGTGGTGCCCTAGTGACGTCTTGTGAAGGGAGAATTTGTCTCACAAATATGTCACCACTTGTGCTTCTAAATATTTTTAACCAATAGATGCTTGGCACCCTCAATGGCTGAAATTTGCTTTAAAAAGGAAGGACCAATGTTGTTATTTTTGAAGTATAATGTAGAGATTGATATCCAAAAGGCAAAGAGCCAAATACATTGGGTTTGTATAACCAAAAAGAGGTAGCAAGGAGCCCTCTTAAGTGTATTTACAGGCAAGGTTATTGCCTTTGGATCTGCATGATAGGCAAGCGAAGGTCCATCTCCATGCGCTAAAGAGAAAAAGAAAATGTTAACTTATTGTATATGGTGAAGAACCTTGTTTTATAAGAACTGATGTAGGCCAAACTTTCTTCCCAATTCTTAGGATTCTTCTAGTTATATTGCCTTAGTATTTACACTGACTTCACAACCTAGGTCTGATTGTCTGTGTAGATGAAATGCAATGAACACATCAACTTAGTATCCATTTTTCCTTACACAATGGTCCAAATATTTCTCCAGTAGTTTTTATCCCCAATTGACACTATAAAGTTTCAGGAACCTAGGTGATCTCTTCACTCAATAATATCTTCTTGAATGGAATCAATACACACATCTTGCTAAAATAATTTAACAAAGTGAAGAAATAATCATTATCATTTTTAATCTAGGGAAACCACCTAGAAGGTCTGTTGGGACTGAAAAACGCAGTAAGGGTTTTGAAGTACCATGTTAAAATTTTGCATTTTGACCCCCTATAAGTGCTTTTTGGGCCTATTTTCCTAGATGAGATTTTGAAGTTTTCCATGCATGTCAAGTACTCATCACTCTTGTTTAAGCATACGAAGACATCCCAGTTCGTTAATTTCAAGTTTTGAGTTATTTCGTGGTCTTGTTTTGAGCATGTAACAGGCCCAGTTCGCATTTGAATAACTTGCGTCTAATTGAGTTTCATGGGTTACCATTTTGGGAATGTTGAAAATGTATATCAGAGAGCGTATATTTCAAATCCCAAGTTATTTCGAGTCCGTTTGATAGGTTTTCTGATCCCTCAAAGTTGGTCTTCCAGAGATATCTTGTTTCTTTGTTCTGCCCTGAATTCTGAGTAGCCCTGTTTGACCAATTGTAAGTTTTGAACTTGTGACCTAATTTAAAAAATTCCTTTTGTACTGTATTACAGAGGTCAAATACTTCTTGATTCTCCGTCTTCAGGTCACGACAAGTCCATCTGGTCACTTTCCTAAACCGTTTCCAAATCAAATTTCTGCTTGTTTCACTGTTTCAGATCCAGATTGTTTTTAGCAAGCTGACTTTGGTCTTTAATGATAATTTGCCTTTTGATCTTCTGAGAAAGATAGTGATGGATTCATTTTCATTATGTGAGAGTGAATCACTATCCAAGATTCCGGATCTTGGGGGTTTCATTTGGTAAATTTTCAAAGCTTGTTTCTAAGGTGATTTGTGTAGATTGACAGTGTGGATAGAATCAATGTTTCAAAAGGTTATATTTGATCAGTGATATCTTTTGGCTCAAATCTTTCTGTGCAATTTCCTCTAGCATGTGTTCTCACATGTTGGGATTGAACCTAATTTTTTGATGGCGCATTCATGTGAAGTCATTCAGTCAGTTTTCAAAGCTCATTCAGGAAGCTACTTGCCAATAATGAAGCCAATTTGCAGAACAGTGAGTTGTTTTTAAAAAAGCCTGCTAGTGTGTTACTTTGTGGATCGATTGTGAGATAGTTTATATAGGAAAAGTGAAAGCATTTTTGGAGCTGGTGAACTGTTTGAAAGCACTTTGAAATCAATGTATTTTAATGACTGGAGTACAAGAGTATTGTCAAAGTTCAAACTACGCAATGGAGAACAAATGAATGGTAGCGCATTGTATGGTTTATGAAATAAATAAACATTGAAGAGGGCTTTTAAGATTTTTTAATTAACAGTGCATTCTAGAACAAAAAGTGAATATCAATCACGTTTTTGAGTCTGCAGGCAGATTTTAAGGTCTACGGGTTGAAAACGGTCATTTCTTCATCTATGTTCTTTTCCAATGCATTTCTCATGCCCTGGGAGTATTTTTGACATGGTTTGGACCATTTTTGAAGTGGCAGCAGGCCAAAAAACGACCCAGAAACAACAAAAACACCTACACAGTCATGTATGTTTTGATTAAAGTTCTTTAAATAATGAGGTCTGCTCAGGGTGCAAATGAAAATATGGAAGAGGATTCAGTGCCATAACAGATTGAAGAAGGCTAGCATCATTCAAAGCAACAAACCAAATGCAATGAGTAGAGACTTCCAGTGCAGTACATGGAGGAAAGCTTTTTTTAAAAGTGTTTAGTTAAAAATTGCAAAATGTGAATCCATAGGAAGGGGCGCCCAGCCCTATGGAAGGGATTGGTGGTTTTAAAAGGCAAGAAAATGATGCCATGGATGAGCAACATCTGCTGGAAGCTTTCAAAAGTTTAAAAAATGCACAAAGAGTTATCCCACATGCATGGGATTTTGGGTATTTTTAGTTTTTATATACCAAAGCACTCACTTTATGGTTTGAAGAAAGAACCAAGAGGCCTGGCCTCTTGGCTGGATAATTAAGTGTGCGGTGGGCCCCATTATTTTGGAGAAAAATAGCATAAAAGTAGTCTCCAAGTCTCCAGATCAAATCATGGTTAAGAAAATCATCTAGAGACTTAGAGACTAAAGTAGTCTCCAAGTCTCCAAATCGAATCATGGTTAAGAAAATCATCTAGAGACTTAGAGCCTAAAGTAGTCTCCAAGTCTCCAGATCAAGTAGTCTCCAAGTCTCCAGATCAAATCATGGTTAAGAAAATCATTCAGAGACTTAAAGACTAAAGCAAATGATAATCATGGTTAGAGTGTGGTTAAGAGGTGGTCGAGTTAAGCCTATTCAGAGACTTAGAGACTAAGGCTTGTCTCCAAGTCTCTAGATCTAACTATGGTCAAGGAAATCTCTTAGAGACTTAGAGACTAAGTAGTCTCCAAGTCTCCAAAAGGAACCAGGGTTAAAGGAGGAGTTCCAAGGCCAGTTTAGAGTAGCAAATTAGCATGTGACAAGTGTCAAAATCTGGTGCATTCTAGCGAAATAAGGATTAAATTGCATTTTAAAATGAATTAATCTCAAAAAGAAAAGGGTTAAAAGGTGTGCAAGTTGAAAGATATCTAATGGTTGACTTAATGGCTTAAAAGGAAGATGCTCAACATCTAACCTATAAGCCGTTAAGTCTGATTGACACTTGGCAGGATAAGATGAAATCTGGGCAAAATGAAATATTAAAGTTAAATTTCATCTCATTTCAATAGTCCAACTATTGAAAAAGTAAATAAATTCAAATGCAAATATTTCAAACTGTTGAAAAAATTATGCACGGGAAGGCAAAGTTTGATTGATGTTTCAGAGGGAAAATTTTATCCAAAATATGAAGTATCATATATCACTGGAAAGGTCTCGGAATGAAGATTCTGATTTTGCAGACCATTTGAGGCCAGATCATATCAGATTTTTGCAGTTGCAGATATTTTTGGGAACAGACAGGTGTCGGTGACTAAATTTGTTTTTCCCATTCTCCTATATCTGGTTTTTTCTCCATTGTAACAAGGATGTTGAATTTTTATGCTGCTGGGCAGTATTCAGGCTCTTGAGTCTTATTTCTTTGTGTTCTTGGTCTTGCAATGTACAGTTCCAGATGAGTTTCAATGAAGAATGATGGAATCCTTGTTCAAATATCTGTCTGATGTCTTTGTATGTATTGTCTTAATTCTTGCATATTAACTTGTAAGGCATGTTAATATACCAGTTATAAGGTAGTTGTTGGTTTGAATTTAAGTTTCTTTCAAGGAGAGAGTAAGTCTTGATTTCAAATTCTGAGAGTTCTAGGTATGCATACGAATTTGATGTCCAGGTATTGAAATGAGAAGAATGACTTGCAAGGCATTTCATTTGGATTTTTGAGTTTGGAATTGGGGTTTTCTGGGAATGCACATTTGTATGACTCTGTTGCCCAATAGATAAGGCACTGGTCCTTTGCTGGTTATGTAGTTTCATCATCAAATCATTAAATTCAAACCGTTTTCCTTTCCTGTTCAAGAGCATAAATGTATACAAGTTGCATTGAATAGTGCAAATATGTTTGGTGATTCCTTATAGAAGTGAATCTGATAGGTTAGCCTGCCTGAGCCTCCGGGTTCGAAGAGAAGAAGGGTGAATATCCTTGTTGTTACCTTGACCATTTCCCTGGTTCTTAGCAGATCATACAGGTGGGATCCTGTATAAGACTGGTTGAGTTGAACTCTCACATCTTGTAAGTCTGAGAACTATCCACTGTTTTTCATATCTGCATAAAGGACTTTAGTGAGAGAGTGTTTATGTATGCAGATTTTAGCTTGTTTTAGGTGTACCCACTTGAGTTTGTGGAGCTCGAAGTGAAGAAGGATTTCATCCTTGTTAATTAGCCTTTTCCATGTAAGAATCTGTGTTGGGTATAAGAGAGTCTAGCATTTATTGCTATTATAATTGATTCTACAAGAAAAAGAGCTAACAAGGTCCATGGATATGTTTTCCATGGGCAGTTAGCTACCACTAATTGTGTATATAATACCAATTTCATATTGTATGTATTGCTAGTGCTAGATTGTGTACATGCACAGATGAAACTTATCATATCCAATTTCATTTTGGAACAATACACATAATGTTGCAAATTGTTAAGTACTTTTCCAAACCGAAAGTGACCAGCTAGATTAGAGATATTGTTCTACATCATTATAAATACAGCTATCTCCGCAAGGCATGCGCAATCTGTCCAAATCATTAAATATACCCTTTCTTGATGTGGCAATAAACTATCAGCTCTCAATCATGGTATTCTGAACGATTTAATTGTGGAACCTCTTCCCCAAAGTCATATTCTTTGTCATACTGCTCTTTATAGACCTCGTGGTTTGAATTTTGATTGGTTCGAACCACATTATAGTGCCTATTGCTACAAGTTTCTGAAGAAAACTCTAGGTATCATATCCATTACTGTCTTGGTTATCCCTTTATTGTCCTTTACAAATATGTTGCTCCCTCCTCGTACTAAAATTATGGTGACTCTTCTTTAGATTATTGTAAATGCTTTTGATTATGTTCCTTTTCATTGTCAACATAGGATTTGTATATAAATTTTTTAAGGCTGTGTATGATGCTAAAAGAACACTAGACAGTTACCCAAAGCTTCATTTATCCCTTATTCTGCCTTTTCATAATATTTATGCACATTTAAGGGAAAAGGGAAAAATCACAATGGAAGAAATATAAAAAAACTCTGTATTTAGACAGCATTTTTGAAAAAAGCTATTTCTGAAAATACTGCATACTAAGTCCATTATCACATATAATATTTCCTCAAGTATTTACTTCCATTATTTTTCTTTGTCAGGGCTTGAATCATATTGACCTTCTAGACTCAAGCAAATATATCAGTGGGTACATTTTGTTTCATCTTAACACCATCCAGTCTATTTGATTTGTATACCACTCAATTATTTCTTCTTTGTATCTATTTGACTATCTTTAAATTCTTTCCACTTAATCAAATACAGCTTACACATTTACAATTTATGGCTGGGGTGAATAAATATAGTCTCTCCTAACAGCTAGCATGTCAATGAAACCTTGGTTACAGTCTTACTGAAAGCAAGCCTGGATAGTACTGAATCACTGATCACATACTGTACAGTAGTAAATCTATGTAATTACACATTTTAAAGATTGAGGAAAACTAAGACTGATAAATACAGAACATTTGCTTGTTCAGTAATACATCACAAACATAAAAGTGATACAGGATATTTTTTAATAAACTGTCTTTTCTCTAAATAATTTGAACATCAAAAGCTACGTAACTTGCATAAATGATACAAGCTCTGAACCTTTGGTCAAGCTATATGGTATAATTACCATACAAGCTATGTTTTGGATGTCAAGCATGGTTACCAATAACTCAATGAAGTGGAAATAAATCAGAGCCTTTTTGGTCATTCGCTAGGATCAATTTGGCTCTGAGGAGGGCTGTATAATTGTGTCCAAGTTTTAAATTTAAATGCTAATGCATGTTTTTTACATGATAGAAAGTTTATGAAGTGCACAAGATTATTTCTTTTCACAAGATGATGGTCTGTGAGTGTTTACAGAGAACTCAGAATTTGTTTTTTTTTAGAATGTGGAAGAGCTTGCAAACTTCACCTTTGCTATACTGGTGTGCTATATAATGCTTCATTCACTCTTGCTCATTTCCCTCCCAATTGCTTGCGCAAGTGCCAAAATAACTCTGTACGTGTAAATTTACATGCATTCACAGATCTATTAGCTGATGGTATGACTGTATGCTCATCAAAATTTGGAAACCTTTTCAATAATGGACTCTTCTCATCCCATCTGTCTTTTGATTCTTGGTTCATCCTACAACACCTCTATCTGGCATTTTGGCTACCTAATAAACATTCCCAGAAAATTTACACATTTTCAATTTCACCACAATTGATGCCTTAGGAGATATTGAAAATTTGCAGTTGGGCCATTCTTTTGGTGCCATTAAGATTTCAACAATATATGTATCTTGGAGTTTCATGATGTCTAATATGAAACTTCTTCATCTAGTTAAGTGCATTACTATGGTAGAGTAGTATCAAGTGGCAGTATGCACTTGTCATCTCTCCAGACTAAAGACTGATCCATTATGGCTAAATGTAATAGATTATACTGAAAGTAAAGTTTCTGTAGGGCTCTTATGCCTTCCAATCCAAGGCCCCCATTTTCTTTTGAGAATTCAAAAACCTCCTACCCAAAAATGGAAGTACCCTTTTCCATACTTACATTTCTGAGTGATTTAAAAATACTGCCAGTTTATAAGATACGATCTTCTGTAGTAAGTTTTTCAATCAAGAAGAGCCTTTGAAGGTGCCACTTTTAATGTTTACTTCCAAACCTCTCCAACACATCTCCACGGATCAAAAAGAGACATCATTATGCCAAAATGTATTCTTGAGTTCAAACAATCTGGTGTGATTGAATTATCTTCCATAGTCGCATAACATTCTGCACCAACTTCTTGTAAATAAGATTTACTTCTGTTATATCATCGGTGACAATAACTTGTGAAACTTGTCCGAACATGTAAGAATACTAATTATTATTTTCCACCAACTCCAAGAAAAGCTTAGAGATATTATGTGGTTGAAAAAGTTAATATTAAGATGATATCTAAAATCTGTCCCTAAAATTTCACAAACTCAAGTAAAGTTCTCAGAGCATAGTAGCAATCAATTATAAATATGGAATCCAGAGCTAGTGGAGAGTGGATAACTTATATGATTCTCACATTCTTTTGTTGACTTTTTTGAAATTAAATGGTCAAATCTGACATATTGTTCATACATGTGTAGCTGAGTTCGCAAGCTAGTAAAATCCTGACTGGAAAATTATGGATTTGAATTGTGAACCCTCTATTGAAGTATCTTGGACAAAACATGCCAGCTCTTTATGCAAGGCATTGGTAGCTCAATATTCATTTGGGACAACAAACAAAGGGAATGCATGTGAATCTTTTATACTATGCAGCAAGATCATTTGAATGCTTGAACTTTTAAGGGAATGATAGTTGAAGGGCTAGTTTTGAAAAAATACAACTTGGACAATTTACCATTTATATACTTTCAAATTATCTAACACACAAGTGAATTTTCATTTTAGCTGGTCTACATCCCATGAAAATACAAACCAAATTACATTTTATAATGTTCTCAAAAGGATTATAGAGCCTGAAATGGATAACCATTATTGACTATGAAGTACATTGAAAATTTTCCTCACTTTGAATTCAATCTCTCTGCACAAAATGTTAGGAACAGCCATGAAGCCAATCTTAGCTTAACACCCCAAGCAATGGTTTCCTTCTTTATAGTTAAATAGATTTTATAAGGGTGCATTACTATAATTTTTCTCAGAATTCTATGGAAGTCTTTTGTCCCAACTAACTATTAACTGCATATATATTTTCAAATTACAATAACACCTTTTAACTTGTGGAATAATGTTTTCAAAGAGGATATCGTGCTTTGAACCTACTATTCTGTATCACAATTCATTTAAACCAAAAAACCAAAAACCTTAAATTGCTAATAGCCTCTACATGAACAAACTAACCATAAATCTTATCTTTGTTTAAGTATTTTCTTTGAAATAAGACATTTCTTTTGTTTGCTTTTTAGTTTTGCTGATATAAGAGTTGTTGTATACGCAGGAGATCTTGGTCAAACAGTTGACTCAAATAGTACCTTTCAGCATTATTTAAAGTCAAAAGGACAGACACTTCTTTTTGTAGGAGATCTTTCTTATGCAGATGACCATCCATTGCATGATAATAGAAAGTGGGACACTTGGGGGCGATTTATTGAAAAAAGTGCAGCTTACCAACCTTGGATATGGACAGCAGGAAATCATGAGATTGATTTTGCTCCTGAAATCGTAAGTAGATACATCTCAATAAGAAATTGGAATTGTCATTGGAGTTGGCTTGGATAGTTTAGTTAAGAATTATCAACAGAGTTGAGCTTGAATGTTTTCTTAGGTGTCATATTCATGTAAATGGTATTGTTTATTACATCATGTTTTGAATCTGACTGCAATATCTATTTTTGTTGATGATATGGTCATCCTGTTTCACTTTTCTAATGTTTCAAAGAAGAAAGTTCTGTTCTTTTTCTTTTTTGTGAGCTTTGCCAAAAATGAAGTCTATTATCAAGTCTTTTTGGTATCTGCATAAATGAAAATGAAGATTTTCTTTGGAATCATACTAATCTAGATGATGGTCATTTATTACGTCATTCTTTGTTTTTAATGATGATGTGGTCCTCATCTCACTCCTAATGGTCTATAAGGGAATTTTGTGCCCTTTCTTTATGTTGTTAACTTTAACAGCTTGTATGGAAAGGAAATTTCTTTCTATTAACTAGTTCAAGACAGACATGTCAATGGCCAGTACCTGATAGACACATAATAATGATCATATATTATGCAACATAGTACTTCAACATACGTCTTCAAGAAAAACTTTCTCTATGAAATGATCACGCACATGAAGAACAAAACAAGAATATTCTATAAACAATCAATTATTGGGTCAGTGATTCAATCATAAAAGATGAAGAAGAATTGAAGAGAAAATTCTCCTCAATTCTTCCTCAACAAGTACAAATCTCATGGAATTGATGCTTTTTTAAGTGCTGTTTGAAATTACTTCCTAGAATCTTATAAAGTAAGGACCACTGGAAGTGTTCAAAGAATCTAGATGCAAAAATCAAATGTTTATGTAAATGAATGCTATGAAGCTAGTTCTCACCCAAAAACAACAAAGGGCACCTCATTAGATTGCTACCAATCTATAGTCTTGTGTAATATTATCTACAAAATTATAGCTAAAATAATAGCTTGCAGACTCAAGAAGTATGTGTGTATGACCATCTTAGAGAACCAAACTGCCTTTGTCGTAGGAAAGTAGATTATTGACAATGCTAGCAGTTTAAGAATTAATATAATCATCCAAAGTCATAATTGGTGGATAGTCTTCAAAGAAATGGATATGTCTAAAGCCTTCAAAAGATGTATTTGGACTCTTATTCTCAAAACCATGAATTCCTTTGGGTTCAGAAAAAAAGTCTTGGCCTAGGCAAAATGTTGCATCACTACTTCCTTGGTCCAAGTTACCATGATGCAATGTCCCTTATTGGGGTGTACCTGATTTTTGCCCAAAGTAACAATTCTAACAGCATATTTTGTTTACAACTTATATTCCATAATTAAATCATCTAATAGCTATTGAACTTAAGAGTAAATTAACAACTATCATTAAATAAAATGAGGAATAGTATCACTACTTGGATCTAATCTATAGTTCATTCCCGAAAATCAACCATAGTAGGGATTGAAAGGGAAACCATAATTGGGTGCCCGAAGACAGTTCATCACAACTAAGCCCAAGAGCACGGAATGCCCAACCAAGACAATTTGATCCCTTGGCCCAAAGTGGTAGGAAATCTCATCCATCCAACATGGGGTGGTGTGCTTACATTTTGGAAAGCAATCACTGCCTCTCCCTAATGTGTCTCCTTTCTAACCCATAAATGATTGCTTCTAGGCTATAGTTTCACTTCCCACCATCAACCATAGTTGGGATTGGGAGGAAAGGCACGATAGGATACCTAGAGACTGTATGTCACAACTAAGCCCAAGAGGCAGAATGTCCAACCAAGACAATTTGACCCCTTGGCCCACAAGTGTTAGGAACTCTTGTCCATCCAACAAGGGGTGGTGTGCTTAGGTTGTGGGAACCTGTTTGTTGTCTCTCCCTAACATATTTCCTCCAATTCCATATATGATTGCTTGTTAGGCAAGGAAAAGATAAATTTATTAATTACAGAAACATAAATAGATCAGAAAATTCATTAGTATCTTGATCAAAAACATATAAAAGATTTTATACATATATATATGTGTGTGTGTGTGTGTGTGTGTGTAAAAGATATTCATCCATATTGCATACCAACTCCTTGTTGGATTACCAGTTTGCTGATTACTGATTGCAGATTTGTATATCTGATATGTTCTCTTTGATGACTCCTCTCCTAATGCATTGTTCCTCCTTCTTATACCTTCTAAGGATAAGAAGTCACACCCCTCCACCTTGCAAGGGATGCTTCTCTTCAAAACTAATCACCTTTTTATTAATTATCTTATCACTTGAATTGCTGTGTAATTCTTTAATAAGGATCATTGTATTAGAGATAATCACATGCTGATTTTTCCACATGCCTCTTTATCCAACATGGAATTTTGGATTTGTTTTGTCTAATGTTTTGTTAAGACTTAAAGTCCGTTGATCAAGGGAAATAGTGAGGTCTAGTCCTTGTGTGGCTGCTGGCTAAAGATTTAGAAAATTGTGATGTCTTTTGAATAAGAAAAATTTCTGATCATCGATGCATGTTTAACTTAATATATTTTCTCTTTCTTTTAGGGATGGTTGAGAAGGTATTATGGTGGGGCATGACAGTTCACCCTCCCCAATATTGCTTGTCCTCAAGCAATTTTAAGTTTGGATGAGCAAAGGTTTGGGCTCCTTCCCAAGTGACATCTTCTGAATGTAGACCCTTCCATTGACTGGATACTTAGGAATGGACTTATTTCTCAATCTCATTTCTTGCATATCAAGAATGGTTTTGGGCTCCAAAATTAACTTTCCTTCATCATTGAGCGGAGGCAACTCTTAGCATGGAGTAACATCCTATCCCAACACCTTTTGAGTCGAGACACATGAAATATATTATGGATTCTGCTATTTTCCTATTGTTCCAACTTGTAGGGAACCTCTCCTATCCTTCTCAAAATCTTGTATAGTCCATAGAATCTAGGTTTAAGCTTCTCAGACCCACTTTCTTTGGTAGATGGATCCTTATAATAACCTTAGAAAAACCAAGTCCTCAACTTCAAATGTCCTTTCTCTCCTTTATTGATCAGCATATATCTTTTGCTGGTTTTGTGCTTGGTGTAGATTATGTTTAAGTGTATTCATAGTATCCACATTTTGTTGCACAAAGTCTGACCCCTTGTACATGACTTCCTTGGAGGATTAAACTTTCAAATGAGGTTGCCTCATACCCATACAAGGCCTCGAAGGGACTCATTCCTATTGACATATGTTGGGTTGTGTTATAACAATATTCTCCAAGGTGTAACCATTTGATCCATGCATTCTGTTTCCCCATAACACATTGTCTTAAATGTCCTTCCAACCATTTGCTTACAATCTCTGTCTACCCATCAGTTTGGAGATGATAACTTGTACCTAGTGTGAGTTCTATTCTAGCTAGTCGAAAAAGTTCTTGTGAAAATAAGCTAAGGGATTGGCTATCTCTATCACTGATGATGTTTCTAGGTAGGCCATGTAATCTGAAAATTTTCTTGAAGAAAGCATTGGCTACTTGAGGAGCTCCATAGTTTGTGGATATTGCAATGAACTGTGCATAATTGGTAAGGTCGTCCACCACTATATTTATACAATCTTTTCCTTGCACTTTGGGAAGCCTGGTTATGAATCCATGGAGACACTTTCCCATTTTTAATTGGGTATGGGTAGTGGTTGTAAGAGGCTTGTTGGAAAGGCTCGTTCTATCATACTTCTTTGGCAAATCATGTATTCTTGAACATGTTTTAGGATGTCTTTCTTAAGACCTTTCCAAAAATACTTCTCTTTATTGTATATAGGTATTATAATATCCTCAATGGCCCACTAAGGGGGTGTCATGATATTTTCTAATGATCTTCTCTTTCATCTATGAGTCTGGTACAAGATATATCCTATCTTTGCATAGAATGAGTTCTTCCACTACTTTATATTCCTCATTTTGTAGATTTCCTTCTAGGATATGATTTACTTGTGGGTCTTTGGTATATTCAGAAATAATTGAGTTTTTCCAATCTACAAAAATGCTTGTTATGGAGCATAAGTAGGGCTTGCGACAGAGTGCATCAGCTACAATGTCGTTCTTTCCCTTCATGTAATCTATGTCAAAATTGTAAGCTTGTAACTTGCTAACCATTTTTGTTGACGGTCATTTAAATCTTTTTGATTTAGGAAAAACCTTAGGTAGTTGTGGTTGGTTTTAATAATGAGCTTTCCACAGACTAAATATTGTCTAAACATGGCTAGTGCATGCACAATGGCTAGCATTTATTTATCATACATGGAGTAATGTCTTTCAGCTTCTATGAGTTTGTGACTTTTAAATGTGATTGGATGTTTGTTTTGCATGAGTACCACTCCAATGGCTTTTCTGGAAGCATCACATTCTAATTCAAAGTGTAATGTAAAGTTAGGAATGGTTAGGATAGGACAAGAACTTGTTATCTCCTTGAGTATTTCAAAAGCTTGTAGAGCTACTTTGTCTCATGCAAAGGTTCCCATTTTAGTTAGCTCTGTAAGTGGAGCAGCAATTTAGAAAACCCTTTGACAAACCGTCGGTAATAGCTGCATAAACTCAAAAATTTCTTTAGATGGGTTGGGGTTCTTGGTTTTGGCCATTCCATTATAGCTTTAATCTTTTTTTCATCCACACTTACCCCTTGTGCATTGATTTTATGTCCTAGATATAAGATATCTTCTAACCCAAATTCACATTTTGAGGCTTTAGCATATATAGATTCTTGTTCAAGAATTCCTAGGAATTCATCAATATGCTTGAGATGTTCTTCCCATGTTTTGTTCTAAATCAAAATATTGTCAAAGAATATTAATAAGAAATTCCTTGGTTTCTTCCCTAAATAAGTGATTCAAGCACGATTGGAATGTTGCTAGAACGTTGGTTAAACCAAAGGGTAGGACCAAAAATTCAAAGTCTCCATAATGACATCTAAAGGCCATCTTGGGGATATCTTCTTTGATCATTCTAATTTGGTGGTAATTAGATCGTAAGTTAATATTAGAAAAGTACTTTTCTCCATGAAGTTCGTCAATCATTTTGTCCACTCTAGAAATAGGATAATGATTTTTCATAGTCTTTTTGTTCAAGGCTCCATAATCTATGCACATATGCATATGACCATCCTTATTTTTAACTAATACCATTGAGGAGGCAAAAGGACTTGAACTAGGTTGTATGTGACCCATTTTGAGAAATTTATTAATGGTTTTTTGTAAATCTTCTTTAAATTTTTGGGGCTGCCTATAAGGTGTAGTAATTATGGGTTTAGCCCCTTCTTTGAGTTCTATGATATGCTTGAAACCTCTCTTGGGAGGAAGTCCCAGTGGGATGTTGCCAAATACCTTCTTGTGTTTCTTTAAGATGGGTTGGATGTCAATATGTATGGTTTTTTCTTTGATGGAAGACTTGTCAAGAATCATGCATTTGAGCTTAAAGAACATTTCCTCAAAGAAATCCCCTGTTTTAGTGGTCTCAAGTCATAGGGCTTTTAAGATTGCATCTTGGAGAGTGGAAGGATCAAGGGCACTTACTAGGCCGAGAATAGTTTTCGATAGTCCTCTAAATAGGTAAGAGAGTCACTTTTTAGTAATTCTAGGGACCATGACTGAAATCCTTTGGAATTCTACCACATAATCTTCAATGGTCACTTCTTGCCTTAATTGAGTTAATTCTTTGGAATATCTCTCAAGATGCTTTTGGTCAAATCTTTCAATGAGTTTTTGGGTGAAGTCATCATAAGTTGTTATGTTTTGGTGACCTTGAGTAATCAATCCATGGTGCCACCAATTGTGTGCGACCGCTTCTAAATGTAAGATGGTGAATTTGATGTTACCTTCTTCTATCATGGGATTAAGAGACAGATATGCATCCAATTTTTGGATCCATGAATGGGTGGTGACCTTTCCTAAGCCATTAAAGATAGGTAGAGTCAATTTCCCTACTCTATGATGTAGGTTTTTGTTAGGTTGACCCTCTCCATTCTACGGTTACTTCTTGTTCCAGCCTCACAATATTCCCTAAATGGGACGCTTCTCCTAACTTTAGGGTCAAGTCTTGAATATGCTTCGGCAAGTTCATCTAAGTTATTATTTGGTATGTTTATGTTTTTTCTTTCTCTTTTTGGCTTTTCTTTAGGTTAGGAGGGTCTAGTTACTCTTGGTGTTGACCCTATCGAATCTCTATGTTAATTTACTGAATGATTACAGGTGACATCCCTCCCATTAGCTTGGTTGGGTCAAAGATTGCTGATTGTGTTGTTCATATTTTGGAGTAGCTGTGTTGTCCTCTCATTTTTCTCTATGAGAGCTTGAGTTGTTTGTTCATAGCACTCCATGAAAGTCCTCAATTTATTTCCCATTTGTTCACTCATTATATTGTTTTGAGTAGATTTGTTGCTTTCTACAAGTTTCCTCTTTTCTCTCTCTAATGCCCTTTGAGTTATTCGGCTTGTTTGCATATACTTTTTCTCTTTACCCTCAGGTTGGTAGGATCAAAGCATTGATATTAATTGTAATGTCCCTTATTGGGGTATACCTAATTTTTTCTTAAAGTAATAATTCCAACAACATGATTTGTTTGCAACTAATATTCCAAAATTAAATCATATTTTAACTTAAGAGTAAATTAACAATTGACATTAAATGAAATGATGAATAGTATCACTACTTGGATCTAATCTATATTACATTCCCAAAAAACAACCATAGTAGGGATTGGCACGTAAAGCATGATAGGGGACTTGGAGACTATTTGTCACAACTAAGCCCAAGAGCACAAAATGTCCAGCCAAGACAATTCGACCCCTTGGCTGACAAGTGGTAGGAAATCTCGTCCATCCAACATGGGGTGGTGTGCTTACATTGTAGAAACTGGTCTGCTGCCTCTCCCTAATGTGTCTCCTTTCTAACCCATACATTCACTTCCTACAATCAACCATAGTAGGGATTTCGAGAGAAGACGTGATGGGATGCCCAAAGACTCTTCTTCACAACTAAGCCCAAGAGCATGTAATGCCCAACCAAGACAATTCAACCCCTTGGCCCATGAGTGGTAGGAATTCTCATCCATCCAACAAAGGGTGGTATGCTTAGGTTGTGGGAGCCCGTCTACTGCCTCTTCCTAACATATTTCCTCCAATTCGACATATGATTGCTTTCTCTTTGATGACGCCTCTCCTATTGCATTGTTCCAACCTTGTTCTTACTTCTTGCATGATCAAACTTAAGTGGTCCCTGATTTTACTTCTTCTTTTTGTACCCATATACATGGTTTCTTGCAGATTTCCGTACCTTTTTGCTTAATTTCGCACCCTCTAAGGAAGGTTTCTGTGTTTAATTTTGGGCCTTACTTGCTGAAGTTATCAAGATTTTCTGAGTATTCAAAGGAATTAGTTCAGATTTCTGCTATAATTCACATCTTTCTCTGCTTAAGATCAGACTATTGATTAAACCCTTATTCAATTGTCTGTTGGTTGATGCTCGAATTCGGTCCCTTGAGTTCTGATTTTCCTCTTGCTACGATTCACACTCCCTTGTCTTCTCTGCTTATGCTTGATCTGCTTTAGTGTTTGAAGTGATGTTGTAACGTTTGCATTTGATCTCTCTTTATAGCCTCCAATCCTCTTTAATGAAGGATTGCGACTCTTTATGGAGGAAGGCCGACCCTTTATTCAACTTTTTAATCATTTTAATGCATGAGCCTCATCAACAAGGCCGACCCACTCATACAAGTTGTGCGATTTGCATTTTGAATTAATGTACAACACGCCAATCTCTCCTAGGTCGGTTTTCCTACAACAAGCTGGGAATCACTTTTTAAATTTGCATTATTTGCCTAGGTCGAAAATTAGAAGGGAAGCAGAAATGTTTTTTGATCTCAATCACTTAGCTAGGTCGGAAATTAGTGAGGGAGCTGAAATCATTGGAGGATTCTTTCTCAAAGATGTTATGTTGCTCATGAGGGTGGCAGCAGCATTTACAAGATTACTCATTAACTATATTAACTTTCATTTCTTAGCAAGGCTTGGAATGCTATACATACAATCTTAGACTTGAAATTCCACAGAAGATGAAAATAAACATCTAAAACTACTTGCATTTGGTGAGGGAAATTTACAGCTATTCTTTGAAATTTTGACTGCATATTGTGCATTACTAATATTAGCCATTTTGATCATGCTTATATACATTTTACATGTTAGAAATATAGAAACATTGCAAGATAAAGTTTAGAATCTAATCTCAAATATTTTTGCTCTATCTAACGATCTAAATTATTTGCATGTATGTGTTTCTTGAGTGGAAATTAGTTGACCAAACTGAAGTTGCTCCCCTGTTTTGTTTAAATTCTTTGTTTTTGATTATAAACTTGTTAATCTATTTTGGTGTCTTGCATATATCAGGGTGAAATACAACCTTTCAAACCATACAGTCATAGATATCATGTCCCATATCGTTACTCACAAAGCACAGCTCCATTTTGGTACTCAATTAAGCGGGCATCAGCTTACATCATTGTCCTCTCCTCGTACTCAGCATATGGTGGGTCTTCTTTAAATTGTTGTTAAATGCTTTGTATTTTGTTCCTTTTCATTTCTCATCTATGATTTTTATATTTAAAGCTGTATAGTTTTCTTAACAAACATTAGACATCCACGCAAGTTTTATTTTTTGATAACCCGCTTCCTTAACATAAGATGTATGGACATTTCAGTGAAAGAAAAAAATACCATCAAAAGTGGGTGTGTCTTTATAGGTCATGTTATCTAGAAGCAAATTACCACCAAATTTAAGGCCAGTGAATGAATTTGCATATTCTTCCCTTTAAAATGTACCTTTATAGTTCAATTTATATCTATAAGCAATGTCAACTTGCACTCTTACTAAAATTTGATCAATACTAAAGCATATGGTGAGACAAAAATTATATTTTCTACATTGCCATCTCCTATGTCTTGTGTGTTTCTTATTTTTTATATCCTTCTAGAAGCTTCACCAACATTATGTATTATGTTAGATCTTGTGCATTAAATTGATTGTAAATGCAAGTTGAATTCAAAAACCAGAGGAAATTATATGGTTATGAACAACAGATTCAAATATCTTTCCATCAAGACATTAGATTTACAAAATTGCTCAATGTACAGGAAAATATACTCCCCAATATCAGTGGCTTCAGGAAGAGCTTCCAAAGGTTAACAGATCAGAAACTCCATGGTTGATTGTTCTCATGCACAGCCCATGGTACAATAGCAATAGTTACCACTACATGGAAGGGGAGACTATGCGAGTCCAATTTGAATCATGGTTTACACAGTACAAGGTTGATATTGTTTTCGCTGGTCATGTTCATGCCTATGAGAGATCAGTAAGTTTCAACTATATCAATTGTAATGAGCTTTCCGATACTCTCTATATGAAGAGCATATAATTCATCCTCTTTATATTGAACTCTTGCTTTGTTTCCTGTAACCCTTGTGTTTAATATGGCTTTTCAACTGCATTTTCTGCTTAAATTTAAGTAGTTGGAGTGATCAAAATCAATATCGATGATTTTTTATTTTGCAGAAACGGGTATCCAACATAGCTTATAACATAACAAATGGGGAGTGTACACCTGTGTTTAATTCATCTTCTCCAGTATACATTACTATTGGTGATGGAGGAAATATAGAAGGCCTTGCAGCAGCGTAAGTTGGAAAAGTGGCTAACATCATAGGTCAAATATTGCTTTATGTAAACAGTACCAGAACAAATTTCATTCATACTAATAACAGGTTTAAAAATTCTTCTTTTGTCTGTCACAATCTTTGATTTATGTCAAAAACACTCATTGTTTTTGCATGGGAATTGACTGCAGGTATACAGAACCTCAACCTGAATACTCGGCATACAGGGAAGCAAGTTTTGGTCATGCAATCTTAGACATTAAAAACCGAACTCATGCATATTACTCCTGGCATCGTAATCAAGATGGAGACGCTGTAATGGGTGATTCCCAGTGGTTCTACAATAGGCATTGGTATCCTCACATTGAACCTACATCAGAAATCTAAGGCTAATGATTCTTTTTGTAATTCTAAGAGCATCTTCACAACTACGATGTCCTATCAGGCACTTCATGATTATTACTGGTCAACAACCCTTAGCAGTAATCTTGAAACATCAATAAAGTCAACATCAATAATTGACTTTAAGGCTGCTTGTTTATGATTTCCTCTGATGAACAAACAGTGCTTTAACACTTAGTTTTTAATCATTGTTTTTGTTTATTTTCATCATATAAATCTGTTTTTTTTATGTACAAGGTTTTGGATCCTTTCAAAACCCTCTCAAAAAAAACTTTTATGGTGAAAGAATAAAATATATTTAATTAATGTAAATTATGAAAATACATGATGTATATCTGAAAGATGGATGCATAGGAAAAATTTCTTGAAGGATCCATGAGAATCATTTCTAGAATGAATATATATTGAACTAGGACATTTTTTACATTGTTCTTGATTCTGTCTTTTATATATAGATAGTGGTATCATTGGAGTTTGAATTAAGATTTTTCACTTTTTATGTTTAATAAAATTCAATTTTGATGAGTTGATTTTTCTGAAATTTACTAAATGATCTTAATTTGTAGGCATTTAAGATGCAGATTTATTTTAGGAGTTTTGTGGTGCATTATGAGGAACTAAGAATGCATGGACAATATAGATAAAAAGATATTGAACCTCGTTAAATGATTCTAATTTTTAAGGTCACACACACTCTCTGGACACCTCAAGGATATGAGGAATCATAGATTGTGTGGGTGACAAAAACAAGAAATATAAGAAATCTGAACTACTAAAAAGATGAACATGAAGACAAGTCGCTTACATAATATGTAGGTCATAAAAGAGGTCATGTGCATTTATATGGGTTGGAATATTATAAAGGGAAATAATCTTTAACTTAATTTAATGTATATAAATACATATAAGTTTAGATTTTAAGATAAGTCTATAAGTGTATGTATTTTGAGATAATAAATGTTGTAAATATAAAACATAAATATGATGGATAAAGGTATATAGTTTTGTGTTCAAAGGGGATGATCAACTTCGTGTACTAAAGTTTTAGTATCTTGGGATAATTAGAGGAATATCTAACTTAATTATTTTCTACGCACAAAAGAATTTTTCTTCATTGGAGTCTATGAAGATTACATATCAAGGTGATCTAAATTCTTGGAAAAATGTTTTATGTTTGTAAAGATGACATATTAGTGTATGCATCAAGGTTGTTTCAAATAACTAATCCATCTCTACAATGTCTTTTCTACTCATTTGAAGATTGCTGATGTTAAAAAATATATTTGAAGGGTTGTCACTATATTACTAGGAGATGTTCTCCTAGGTCAATAATCCTTAGAAATGAATATAAAAACTGAAATACAATAGACCACATTGATGAAATGCTACCATTATGAATGCATAGATATATTTTTTGAAATAAAAAAATTAAAACATTTCCTTAAATGCAAATAATAATGCTTGGAATGAACAAAGAAGAGATGATGATAGGAGATGCGAAGTGAATGGAATTGAATGTATTGAAATATAAGAAATATCATTAAATAATTCAATTTTATTCTTAGTAGGGTAGAATATGCAAGAGTTAACCAAATTTAATAGTTAAATCTAAAATATCAAGGGCCAAGTCTACAATCATGAGGTTGACCCTATGCACATGAAATGATGGAACCCAAAAGGGATCAAATTAAGGAAAATGATTTATAGGGAAATATATGTGGGTATGTGTAACTGATCCAATAATTAGAGGAATATACTAGAGTGTTCGTACATGGAGATGGGAAAGGGATAAGTGCATAGGAATGCATATGAGATATGAGTAGATAGCATGGGAAAGGTCTTGATTTTGCACAAAGATTATACTATTTTTTGATATGTAGATGCATTAATCAATTCTGTAGATGAGAAATAAAATAAAATGGAAAATGCTATGGGTATACAAATTTCACCATTGCATTTGTCCCTACTTTGTGGAGCATGGAAATCCTAGAATGACCATGTATCTTGAAAATCATGTAGAATCCTTGTATGTGCATGTAAAATAAATAGTTGAAGGGTCCATGTAAAGTAGTAGACCTTGTAATAGTTGGGGGTGTGAATCAGTGTTGCAGTAATCTTAATTAAAATTAACCAATTTAAACTCAACCATGCAATTAATGAAATGAAAAGAACATAAAGTAAAGTAAATAACTCATAATACCATGATTTGTTCTCGAGGAAACCTTGGCAAAGGGAAAAAAGAACCGGTGGGGGGTGGTACCCACAAAATATGTAGTAAGAGTATAAATCCATGTTAGGAGACCTAGCGCTGTTAGTAGCTGAATATTATGTTTAGTTCAAATTCTTTGTTAAAGGACATACCTTGCTAGGATTCGAATGAAATGAAGAGCTCACTACCCAAATGTAAAGGTTAAACCCCATATTTTGGATCCACTGCCCAAAGAGAAGTACGAAAACATACTTATAATAGTGAACTGACTGATAACAACTTGCTTTGCTTATACAATTTCAATGAAGTGCATTACAAACATAATCACTGCTCTACATCTATCAAAACTTGCATTCACATGCTCGTAGCATCCATTCCATACATAGACCCTTGCTAAGATATACATGGTACCTTAAACAAGTAAATAGAAAATAAAAATCATCAGTTATGTGCCAAGATCCATAATTCACGCTTGCCATTCAGTAAGTGTGTTACATCTCTATGGTCGGCCCCAAATAGGTCCTTGCTAGTCCACACGCCACAACTTCCATTGTCAAGAATCCATCGACCCAAGAATCACAAAGAATTTTTCCTCATGTACCTTCTATCATGCCTTAAGCTCGCATACAGTAACTCATGCTCACATCCAAGTTATCCCAAAAACTCAGATATTATCTCTGTCATAATCCTCTATCATCGCTCTGTAACCAGCCTTCACCAAAAAACTATAACTCATGCAAGTTCAATAATAGGAAATGTATCAACCTTAGATATAATGTGTACATACTTCCTCTACACAACTTCCTACTTTCATATACTAAAATAACATAAACTGTTCATACACATATGTCAATCTTGTCTGTACCTATGATAACCATTATTTCTAAAACTTCTAATGCATCAAACTAAAACATATGTTGACATCAATGACAAAACATGAATGTCAACATGTCAAACAACAACAGTTCCAACAATCTCCCCCTTTGGCATTGATGAAAACATATGTGAAAAAAATATCAACCCAAAAGTAGCCTTCTTAATACAACTTTCTCAATATCCTCTTCATAGCTCCCCCTAAGGCAATAGGGATTTTTCACCCGAATCTCTCCCCCTTAGACATCAATGGAAAAGGGTGTAAAAATTCTTTCCCTTTTTTGCACATCCTATCACTGCAAGGTGTAGAATTTTTAAATCTTCATGCCTGCAACAAACCAAGTGTTTGATCACCCAAATAGGTTTTGTTGTGTTCCTGTGATCACTCCCCCTGAGGAGTGGATCCAAGCATCAAGTCCGGGGAATAATATAGCTATGAAAACTACTGGATTGATGCATTCCTACATCATCTAGTTCTCACAAAGAGGGGTTCTCACCCCAAGCATGCCTCTGAGATACTCAAAGGTATCTTTTAGCAAAGGTTTTATAAATATATCTGTTATTTTCTTCTTTGTACTGATGTACTCTAATTTGACTTTCTTCTCCGCAACTTTGTCTCTCAAAAAAATGATATTTGATTGAAATGTGTTTGGTCTTTGAATATATAACAAGATTCTTTAACATGTTTACTATGCTTGTATTATCATAATAAATAATAGAAGACTCTTCAAAGCTTATCCCAATATCCTTCAGAATTTGTTTCATCCACACAATCTGTGTACAATTTATAGCAGCAGCTACATACTCTGACTCAACAATAGATTGAGCTATACAATCCTACTTTTTACTCAACCATGATCCAACTAACTTTTTCCCAAGAAAAAATGCTCCACAACTGGTACTCTTTCTATCATCAATACTTCTTGCCCAGTCTGCATCAGTAGCTTGTAATATAAAATCATCAAACTTTTCATACCATAAACCATATTCTAGTGTGCCTTTCAAATATGTAAATATCCTTTTAACTACAACAAAGTGAGTCTCCTTAGGATCAACTTGAAACCTTGCAAAAATCCCAACTGCACTAGCTATGTCTTGTCTAGTGTGAGTTGAATAATGCAAACCTCCAATCATGGACCTGTATTTTGTCTAAAAAACACTTTGAGATTAATTAGTAGTAGTAATATTGCATCCAGTAACCATGGGTGTTCCAACAGGTTTACAATCTTCCATCCCAAACTTCTTTAGCAACTCCTTAAGATACTTGGTTTGAGAAATTAAAATATCATGTTTACTTTGAGTAAATTGCAAATAGTAATTTGCAAACCAAGGAAGAACTTCATTTCACCAATCATAGACATTTCGAATTCGTTTTTCATTTCTTTAGAAATTTTTTGCTCATTTCATCACTACCTCCAAAAATAATGTCATTCACAAAGACTTCAACAACCAAGATTACATCTTCACAAGTTCTCAAATATAGATTATAATTTGCACTACCTTCTCTAAAACCAAGATGCAATAAATGCTTGTCTCACCGAGAACACCAAGCTCTAGGAGCTTGTTTTAGTCTATACAATGCCTTCGTCAACCTGTAAACCATTTCCCCATCATCTGTCAAAGAAAAACCATTAGGTTTCTCAATGTAGACTTCTTCCTCTAGATCACCATTCAGAAATGCAGAGTTCACATCCATTTGATATACCTTAAAGTCTTTATGTGGTGCATAAACAAGAATCTTTCAAAATGTTCACTTCTAAGTATGACTTAAAATGACAAAGTATGCCCACTTATAGCTCACAGTGTATTTCTGACATATTTCCCAATGCATTCTAGAAACTTGTTTCATTCTCAGTGAACCATGAAGTTCCAAGTGTCCAGACTGTGTTACCTTTCAGACCTTGTGGCCATGAATGTATCTCCTATACATATCCTTGTACCTTTAGCTAACCTCACATCACTCATTCTGTAAATCAGGGCTTGGATAATAGACTGGTTGAATTCTCCAAAGCTCCCTCTAAAGCCATGCTTTGCCATTTATGCGGATGTGGAAATGGTAACATCATGCAAAGATCTAGCAACATCTACTAACTCTCCCTGATCTTAGACTCACTCTGATTCTTTACTCTCCATACCTTATCACTATCCTTGTTTCCTTATTTTACAAAAAGTTGGTTGAACTCCTCCATTAATTATCCCATGTGCTTGCCAACATCACCAATATTTTCTTTATAACTATAGGCGGTCTTCTATTGTTAACAAATCCATTATTCCTGCAAAAAATTTCTGTGTCCTTGATTGTTTCATTTGAATCATGTGACAACTTGTCTATTTCGATTAACCTACAATCTGTAATTTCTTGCAATGTGCCCAAAATTATTGTATTTGTAGCACATGACCTTTATAGATGAACCATTTTTGTTTCCACTTGATTGACTGACATAATATTGTTTATTCCATGACTGATCTAGTTGTTTGCATTCATCATTTTTGTGCCCTTATGAATAACAATTGAAACAATAACTACCAAAGGGTTTGTAAGGGCTCTTACCTCTGCAATCTTTCTTCAAGTGACCATTTTTGTTGCATTCAAAGAATCTTCCCTTGAAGGGTCTGATCTTCTCTCTATGTTCCTCATTCTAATTTAGTAATTGTTTTTTTTTCATTCAGAGTTTTCTCCATGAGATTTAGAGCATTCAGTTTCTTCAAATCGAACTCCAGTTTTGTCACCTTTAGGCTTTTTCCTTTCCAATTGTTCATCAATTTTGTTATTTCTTGCATGAAGTCTTTCAATGTGATTCTTTTCCTCCACAAGTTCTCCCTTAATGATACAATTTTACTTTTCTAACTCTTGATACTTCATTCTAACATCATCGAGTTCAAGCTACATTTTTCCCATTAGTATGTTCGCAATTTTTAGGGCTTCATCAAGTATGCTATTTTCTTCTTTTTCTTGCTGAATTTATTTAGCCATTTACAAAGTAGTGACTTCACCTTCATGCTTCAGTGCTTCCTTTTCTTGTTCAAGTTTTTCAATCAGATCAGATGAATCATTCTCAGGTTCCCTTATCTTCTCGACAAGTTCCTGGCTTTTGTTTGTTGAAATGTCAATCTGCATTTTGAGTTTCTTGATATAGTTCTCAGCCTTCTTTAGCTTAAATTTCAATTATGTATTTTAAGTATTAGCCTTATCTAGTTCTTCAAGTGCTGCTTTAGAATTTTCTTCCAAACTGCTTGAATCCATAAGGATCTCCCTCAATTTGTTAAGCTTTCTCTACAAGGGATACAAGCTCTAATACCAATTGTTAGGATCAAGAAACACTGAAAGGGGGGGGGGGGGGNTAATACCAATTGTTAGGATCAAGAAACACTGAAAGGGGGGGGGGGGGTTTAATCAGTGTTGCAACACTCTAAATTAAACTTAACCAATTTAAACTCAACAATGCAATAACTAAAATGAAAATAACATATGCATAAAGTAAATAACTCATAACACCATGATTTTTTCTTAAGTAAACCATGGCTAAGGGAAAACCCCGGTGGGGATGGTACCCACAAAATATGCACTAAGATGATAATGTCCCTCTTAGGAGACCTAGTCCTGTTAGGAGCTGAATATTACATTTAGTACAAAGTCCCTCTAAAGGATAGACCATGTTAGGATTCCTTTCAACCCTGTTATGATTTGAATGAAATGAAGAGCTCACTTCCCAAGCACACTGCCCAAATGTGAAGGTTAAACCCACCTTCTAGATCCACTGTCCAAAGAGAAGTATGAAAGCATACTTATAACAATGAATTGATTGATAGCAACTTTCTTTGGCTATACAATTCCAATCAAGTGCATTAAAAACATAATCACTACTCTATATCCAGAAAAACTTGCATCCACATGCTCGTAGCATCCATTCCATACAAATTCAAATCAAGATGCTACTTCCTTTATACAAGTTACAACAAGCAATTAGGTTGGCCTGTTAAGACTTCCCCAATGCACAAGAAATTACATAGACCCTTGCTAAGATACACACGGTACCTTAAACAAGTAAGTAAAAAATAAAAATTATTAGTTATGTGCCAAGATCCATAATTCACGCTCACCATTCACTAAGTGTGTTAGATCTTTGTGGTTTGTTGGTTTCTTTTTATGTTGCAGGGTGGTCCCACAATAGTGTGCCCCACTTTTTGGCCAACTTTGACACAGAGATCAACATTCTGAGAAAAAACTTAACTTTTGAACACTTATTGCCGCAAAACTATTAGGAATTTGAAGATGATATAAACTAGGGTCTTTTAGCATTTTCTTTCTAGTTTCTAAATATAATTTTTTTTTTTAAATATTAAAATTCATTTTTTTTCTCCTTTGAAAAGTGGTGTGTGAAAAAACTACATTTTTAAGAAGTGACTGTCACTTGGATCAACGTAACTTTTTTTTAAAATATGATAACAATGTAATTATTTTGAGATTATATTTGTAACTTCAATATCTAGAGGATGCAATTGGCTTCATTCATTTTGGGTCAATATTTCATAGTTTATTAAGTTCTAAAGTGATAGTAACTGTAATTTAGACATAAGGTCACTTGGATCACTCTAACTTGATCTCTATATATCAAAATTCAATTTTTTTTTTAATAGAAAGGTAACACAAATACTCCTTTCCTTCAAAATTTTCATAATTTTTTTTATAATTTACTATTTTTCCCAAAGCCTTGAAGAGACAGGTTGTTGAATGACGAAACAACCTATGTTTAGTTAAAGTAATATTTGAAAGTGATAATGAACTCAATATGTATTAAAATTATATTCATTAGAAAGCTTGTTCTGAATCACATCATTTGGTATCATGTGTTTTGGAAAAGCATTTGATTTGGTCCTTGTCCCAGGCCTTGAAAGGCCTTTTGTAGGAGGTTTTTTTTCTTTGAGGGCCAATTTACATTTTAGGGGTCTTCGCACGATGACCTCCTTCACGCGAAGTGGTTTGGGGGTCTTCACGCAAAGACCCCTATGTGAAAAGTCTGGCGAGAATCACCCCGCCAAGATTTTATCTGGGGTACTTCGCTCGAAGTACGTTGGCCATTTTGAATTAGTTTTTTTTTTTTTAAATTTAGAATGGTATAAAAGTAATGTTTTTTCTTTTCGCCTTTTTACCAAATTACAATATGCGAATTTGCTTTTTCTATTATTGATCAATTTTTACAAAGGTGTTTTTTGGAGAAGGATTGTTATTTCTATTTTTTTTGAAGGCATAATTTTGGAGAGGAGAAATATTATATCAAAGTATTTTTTTGAAGAAATTTTTTTTTATTGCTGATCTACATTTTTTGAAGAGAAGAAATGGGGAACAAGAAAGGAAGACAACGTAGATCTGCTAGAAAAAGGTCACATGGTACCAAACAAATAAATCGTGAAGCTGCATTGGCATATTATGATAAAACTAAAGAAGTTGAAGGACAAGCTGAAGTAGGAGGATCAAGTCGAGTCGAAGAATTGCACATTGAAGAAGGGTCGGGATAACTCCCTATGGAAGCTCAAGCAATTGATGTTGGAGAAGGTTCAGGATCACATGCTCCTACTGGTATGGATGAACTTATAAATTTAGCTCAAACTGTAAAGAGAAATGTTAATTATAGAAACTTAGATCATTTACTTACAATGGATGTGGAGAATTTGAGATCACTTTCTAATGTTCAACCCTTAAGTATTGCTAAGAAGAGGTCAATGAATATGATAGCAAGAGAAATATTGGCTAAATTTGATAATTTAGAAACACTTGAACAAGCTCAATTGCTTTCAGTTGTACTTATAAACAAAAATTTGGAAGGGGCATTAAAATTATTGGGTATAAACGCAACATCAAAGAAGAGAGAATTTGTTGATGTGCATGTTAGGAATAAGGTGTCTCAACCTTGTATATTTCCTTACATTTGATATTATTTGTTTTGTAATTTATTGTTTGCAAATAATGTATTTAAGTTTGATATTCGTTCTGTCATTTAGTTGAGTGAACATGTGTTTTCACTCCACTTGGAAGATGACAAGGATGATCAAACTTGGTCTAGGTGGATCTATGCATCCCTTTCTTTGGTAAAGGTTATTTGTCAAATGTTGGCACTTTGGACAATGTGTAAGGTAATCATGACTGAAGCAGTTATGACAGATTCCTATGATGGTCATTAATATTTGTAAGAGCTAATTGTGAAATATTGAATGATGGGTGAAGACATGCAAGACATGCAGCAACTGATCATGTTGAGTACTGTACACTCTTTTGCAATGCGCGGGGTTCCTATTTTTCTGGAGAATGGTAAAACCCCTAACTGGCTTGTTTTTGGAAGTTGCCCTAAAAAGGGAAGCCCATGGTATAAGCGTTTTAGTGTTGAAAATCACTGAGTGAGAAGTTAGTGTATTGTTGGTATGTTGTTATGCTGCCAGATTTGTCTTCAAGTGTTGATTATATCCTAAAAGAACTTGCATTGCAAGTGTATTGTAAACAACAATAGTTTTGATTAATACAATGTGCAGGTTTTGGAATGCTGGGATTTTTTACCAAAAGGTTTTCCCCAAGGTAAATCATTTTGTCATTCTCATTTTTATATGTATACATGTTATTGCAGCAACATCTAAGTTTATTGTATTAACATTCTGTAATTGATAAGGGTTAAATTTGAATTTGCACGATCCTCTCCTCAGGAGTTTAGCGTAGGGAACTATTTTCCTCACACTAAATTTCCTTTCAATGCAAACTGATATGATTGAAAATCTTAGGAAAGGTTTGAACTAGGTAGAGAAGAAATCTCAAACTAAAGATAAGACCATTACAAGAAAAGTTATGTTGACATCCATTGTAGGTAACACTATGCTCCGAAAAAGACAAATATCTTTAGTTTCATCTCAGATTGGTTTTAGTAGGAAAACAATATCATGA
>MU227225.1:2356644-2409942 GCA_018584345.1 Thuja plicata
ATTCACTTTGTTGATTACCAACCAGACAATAAGGTCTTTCAATATAGTCACCTAGTAGTTTCCACCTCCATTTGTCTCCATACAGTTAAATCTCAACATGGACGTCGTAAGTGGAGACTAGATAGTGAGGATAATGAGAGAATATTACATGTTCTCCATGAAAGATCCGAACCACTTGAGTTGGGCTAAAAAGTATAATATGTATGTACCTATTTCATGTGTTAGGACCTACTTGATATTTGTGGATTAAATTGACTACGTACTTTGTTGATCTATATTTAAACATATGATGGACTATAATTTTTTGATAGTTAAATGGTTTCAATACATAAAATTTTATGTATGCTTTTATATATGTGCATGTATATGTATGTATGCTTTGATTGTTCAATATTTTTTTTATAGATTTCTTAAATTAGTTAAAGATCCCCTTAAGATATTAGTTTGAACACTAAAACATGATGAAATTAGTTCTAGAATGAGTTAGAATAGTTATTGTCCATTAGTTACATGTATTAAATTGTTATTTTTTCTGATATTAATTCTAGATCCCCTTAAGACATTTGTTAGAATACTAATGACATTTTTTAGATTACTTAAATGTATGCTTTGATTGTTCAATGTTTTTTTATAGATTTTTTAAATTAGTTAAAGATCCCCTTAAGACATTAGTTTGAACACTAAAACATGATGAAATTAGTTCTAGAATGAGTTAGAATAGTTATTGTCCATTAGTTACATGTATTAACTTGTTATTTTTTATGATATTAATTCTAGATCAAATCATCAAATCAAATCATCTAATAAAATAATATCTCATCAAATTAAACCATCTAATCAAATCATAACATCTAATCAAATGAAACCATCTAATCAAATGAACTCATCTAATAAAATCATAACATCTAATCCAATGAACTCATCTAATCAAATCATAACATCTAATCAAATGAAACCATCTAATTCAATGAACTCATCTAATCAAATCATAACATCTAATCAAATGAAACCATCTAATCCAATTTGAACTCATCTAGTCAAATCATAACATCTAATCAAATAATAGTTCATATAATCAAATGAAACCATCTAATCAAATCAGCTAATCAACTAGTAAATATATGTCTCAAATCATAAACTGAAAATATAAAATCCAATGAAATCATCTAATAAAATCATAACATCTAATCAGTTGAAACCACCTAATTAAATTAGCTAATCAGCTAATAAATATGTCTCAAATCATAAACTGAAAATATAAAACATATAATAATGACATATATAATGAGTCTCAAATCAAATATATGTACAACATGTCCTAAACTAGGGAGTCATCCAGCGCATGCGAACAGAGCGACCCTCTGACTGGCTACCATGACCATCCTCTAGCTATGAAGCAACAACTGATCCCTGTGAATATAAATGCACATGTATATTAATGTAAACTACTTGAAACATTATAAATGCATGTTTAAAATTACATATATTTAAAACTTACCTGACCACTAGTAGGTGTCACATCTGCTGAATCTCTCCTATGAAGATGCTCCGAGTTAACACTAGAGGTAATGTGCTCTGCCCATGTGTCACGAGCATCCTCTGGTTGTGAAACAACAACTAACTCCTACAAATTTAGTACAACATTTCATAACATATATACATGTGCATAGTAATATATTATGTAAAGTACAAGTATACACATGCATTCTTAAACCTACATGTATATTTAAAAATTACCCAACCACTAGTAGGTGTCATATGAAGATGCTTTGAGCCCACACTAGAGGTAATCTGATCTACTAACTGTGCCTGCAAAATATTATACATTGAACAAACATCAATACACACATCTAAAATTAATTGTTCACTAAAAATCTTGGAAAGGAGAAAAGAAAAATTTAAATACCTGAGTCTCAGGACCAAGAGGATCATCAGTGCATTGCACCATCATATCATCAACCGAAGCAGCATCACCCACACCACCTCTAGTCTTGAATGTCTCTAGTAATGAAGAGTGTAGGAGTGTGTGTAGCTGGGAGGGGAGTTCTATAGAGCCTGAACCATCAGGAGGAAATAAAAACTACATAAATGATCCAACATCATTGCTAGAGTCCACCTGAATCAACCCACACAACTGCTCATCAAATGTCTCTAGGCCCTTAGCTGTGATGCATACATCTCCAACCCGTATACCTCGCTCTGTAGCTATAGACTGATCTGTGGGTGCAGAGTACTGTGAACTATGATGTGCCTGACTAGATGGTGTAGAGAACTCTGCATAGTGCTATGCTTGACTAGATGGTACTGAGCACTCTGCAAAGTGTTGTACCTAACTAGATGGTGTGTCTTGTGTCAGTGGATTGACATGACCCCGTGAAAGTTTGATGACATCTCTAACTAAATGTGATGGGATACTCTGCATGTCTGCAATATAAGAATATGACTATAGGAGATCCTCCAAAAAGTAAAGCACCACATCCAAATGACTATGATGGCTAGAAAGCACTCATATCTCGATAGGTGGAGGAAGACCAAAATAACTATATGCCTCATCACTGACCCTTGCAACAGTACTAGATGAAGCCTCAGTAGACAATCTGCCTTGAATCGGTCTAGTCAAAATATATCTACCCACTGTATCCAAAGTGATGAAGGTGGCTACAGATGCAATCTCCCCTATCCTATCCACTACTCCCCTCTGGGAAGAAATGACCACTCTATCTGCAGTAGCAGCCATCGCCGGTGCCACTGCTAGAGTCCTATGCCCAACTAGCTCTCTACGAGTGCATACAACTCAATCAGACCTACAATACTGATCATGGTCGGCAACTCTATCATACCCCTAACCGTAATATCCAAGAATATCTAAATAGTTGACCCTAAGTCCCAAATGGAACTCAACGTACAACTGTTGTGCAAAATATAATGAAATTTGTTCGTTATTAGGATAACAACCATGTGTTGCAAGAAAATGAGGGTATATCATGTATGCAATCTGAGGAATCTCACACCGTATAACCTGATATGCCCTCACTGTGGCCTTCCCATCATAAAATGAGAAGACCTCTCATTCGATGATTTCCTTGGGGAAACGGCTCTGGACCATCTCCAAGGAAACATCACCCGACACCTCTACTCTCAACTCTTGAAAAATAGTATCTACAACCTATGGTGTGAAAGAAGAGTGGGATCTCAATCTAGCAGTCATATCCTCCAAACTCTTCAATATAGTGACACACATATCTCTATAGATGCCATCTGGCTTAGATGTATGGATGTTGTGTCTAAGTCTATCCATCTCTATCTGAGCTGTCTGAAAGATGCTTTCCAGATCAAGAGTGCAAAGTGCATCCTGAGCTGGTACATCATGTGCAAGTACATCCTGAGAGGCCATCTAGATGTAACATACATGAAAGCTAAGTGTTAACAATTAAGTACTTGATTACATGTTATAATTGCGTATAAAATGGAAATAAATATAGATGAATATATAAGTTCTATCTTATTAGGTCTTAAGGGGTCTTATTAGGTCTTAAGGGGTCCTATTAGGTCTTAAGTGGTCTTATTCTAGGTCTTAAAGATCCTAAGTGTTCTTAAAGAGGTTTATGTCACAATAGGGGTCCTATTAGGTCTTAAGGGTCCTATTAGGTCTAAAGGTTCCTTGGATGTACTAGATTGGTATTAATAGGTCTAAAGGGTCATTGGATTTACTAGTAGGTCTTAAGTTTAGTCTTATTAGGTTTTAAGGGGTCCTATTAGGTCTTAAGTGGTCTTATTCTAGGTCTTAAAGATCGTAAGAGTTCTTAAAGAGTTTTATGTCACAATAGGGGTCCTATTAGGTCTTAAGAGTCCTTGGATGTACTAAGGGGTATTAATAGGTCCTATTAGGTCAAGTAAGTGATTTTATTAGGTCTTAAGGGGTCCTATTAGGTCTTCAGGGTCTTATTAGGTCTAAAGGTTCCTTGGATGTACTGGATTGGTATTAATAGGTCTAAAGGGTCATTGGATTTACTAGTAGGCCATAAGTTTAGTCTTATTAGGTCTTAAGGGTTCCTATTAGGTCTAAAGTGGTCTTATTCTAGGTCTTAAAGATCCTAAGAGTTCTTAAAGATTTTTATGTGACAATAGGGGTCATATTAGGTCTTAAGGGTCCTTGGATGTACCAAGGGGTATTAATAGGTCCTATTAGGTCAAGTAAGTGGGTGTATTAGGTTTTAACGGGTCCTATTAGGTCAAGTAAGTGATATTATTAGGTCTTAAGGGGTCTTATTAGGTCTTAAAGGTCCTATTACACCTAAAGGGTCTTATTATGTCATGTTAGGGTTTCATACATGGTTAAGGTTTCATGTTCTAGGGTTAATGTTAGAGTTTATGTCAAGATTTATGTTTCAATTTCATGTTAGGGTTAATTTGTTAGAGTTTCATGTTAGGGTTTCATGTTAGGGTTCAATATGGTTAAGGTTTCATGTTAGGGTTTCATGCTAGGGTCCAATTGGTTAAGGTTTCATGTTAGGGTTCAATATGGTTAAGGTTTCATGTTAGAGTTCAATATGGTTAATATTTCATGTTAAAGTTTCATGTTAGGGTTCAATATGGTTAAGGTTTCATGTTCTAGGGTTAATGTTAGAGTTTATATCAAGATTTATATTTCAGTTTCATGTTAGGGTTAATTTGTTAGAGTTTCATGTTAGGGTTTGATGTTAGGGTTCGATATGGTTAAGGTTTTGTGCTAGGGTTCAATATGGTTAAGGTTTCATGTTAGGGTTCAATATGGTTAAGGTTTCATGTTAGGGTAACTAATGTTAGAGTTTATGTTGATTTATGTTTCAATTTCATGTTAGGGTTAATTTGTTAGAGTTTCATGTTAGGGTTCAATATGGTTAGAGTTTCATGTTTAAGGGACCTACTTGGTTTCTTAAAAAGGTTTAAATGTCAATTTAGGGGTCCTAAGGTGTCAGTTACTTGGGTCCTCTAAGTGTCTTAAACTGTACTAGGACATGTACTAAGGTATGTAATATTTTAACATCTAACTCTACATGAATAACATATATACATGTGTAACTCTAGAACATATATGTACATAATTTAGAGAGAGAAAGAGAGAGGTATTCCTAATAAATTTACTAACTTTAAAAGAAATTTAAAAACAAATATTTTTAATTTCTAACATTCTAAGTTATGATTTTTTATCGTTTTCTAACATTTTCTAACATACTAAGTTACATTTTTTATAATATTTGCTAACATTCTAATTACAGTTTTCTAATGTTTTCTAATCTATACCAAGTTATCATTTTCTAATGTATACTAAGTTACATTATAATTACGGTTTTCTAATGTTTTCTAATGTATGTACTAAGTTATAATTTTCTAATATTTTCTAATGTTTACTAAATTACATTTTTCTAATATTTTCTAATGTATATACTAAGTTACAATTTTATAATATTTTATAATGTATACTAAGTTACAATTTTCTAATGTATACTAAGTTACATTCTAATTATGGTTTTTAAATGTTTTCTAATGTATACTAAGTTATAATTTTCTAATATTTTCTAACGTTTACTAAGTTACAGTTTTCTAATATTTTCTAATGTATACTAAGTTACAATTTTCTAATATTTGTAAACATATTCTAACATTTATACTACAAATTTTTAATATTTTCTAACATTTTCTAACATTCTACTATAATTTTCTAACATACTACTATAGTTTTCTAACATATTCTAAAATGCAGCTATCATTTTCTAACATTTCTACAAACGAAATATTATTTAAAACAAATAATTAACTAAAATAAATATAAAACATATAATTTACAATAAAAAATGAGAAAATTGTGTGTACCTGATACTACTAAAAATCACAAGAGGTTGAAGAAGCTCGGGAGCTGTCGATGTCGCACTGGTCGTCACTGGTTTGCTCTAAGCCCCGAGTCCACAAAATCTCTAACAGTAAATAATGAAAATGAAATGGGTCGCCATAATTTTATACAAATTCTGGCGAAAAGTGGCTTCGCACGAAGGGGTTCTTTGCACAAAGTACCCTACATGGGGTACTTCGCTTGAAGCCTTTACTTCGTGCGAAGTACCCCACGTAGGGTACTTCGCGCAAAGCCTCTTAATCACTTCACGCGAAGATGTTACTTCGCTCAAAGCCACCAAAAATGAATTTTTTTTGGAAGTCCAAAATCCTTCATCCCAAAAATTGGGACACACTATTGTGGGATCACCTTGCAGTAAAAACAATAACAACCTCTTCTTCTTATGACTATTTTATAGAGAAGCCACCTCCAAATATTGGTTCATGCAAGGAAATGACCAACTAACAAGCACTCTTACAATACTTCTACTCTTTAGGTTTTGTTGTACCAAGGGGGATACCTAGTAATACCTTCTGATATTCCTTATATGGTATTATCAAGCTGTAATCTCACAATGACTCAACATAACTGGGAGATACTACATAATTGGCTAATTACCCATTGAACATCAACCATAAAATGGAGCATGAGATAGGAATTCACAACAAACTTGCAAAAATATAGACTTAATGGATTTTAATGTTTGTTTATAGGAAAACACATCCAATATGCAACTAGATATGCAATAGTATAGAACTTGTCAGCTTTAGATCAGTGCATTATCCATTGGGCTACACTCTGACTTAGATACAATATACTAAAATCAATATTCATCAAAGATTCTAGATCATAACACAATTATCCCAAACCCCTACTACCAATAGAATCCTAGCATACATCAAATGAATCTATCCATTAATCAGAGCCTAATTTAATCTGATCCTAGATTAGAACTCTCAAATAAGTACATAAACATAGAGAAAGTCTATGCTAATGAATCATAAAGTTCATAACTCACAAGACACATAACACAGGAGAGATTGGAATCTAGATCTTTGTATAAAATTCAGAGAATCATATTCTAGTATAAAAAATTACTCATAGATAACCTCTTCAATAACCTACAAAAGATCTCTTAGCTTTATTTCTGATTTCTTACAAATATACAGTACAAACTATACTATATTCCCCCTTTGAATGAAACTTTACAAATTGTTTACAATCCAATTTTTCCATCCCTTTCCAATGATCTTGGGAATCCTTTTATATAATAGGATTGCAACAAGCTATGGATCATTTGGAATAAGGACAAAACAAATGACTCAGCAAAAGACAAAATAACCAATGAAGTTATGACCACTTTTGTTACAATAGATATTCAAGATATTTTGTCTTCTGACCACTTGGGTACTTGTAACTAATTCAAATTTTTTTGGAATTAGCCACCTAGAATCTGTTGCCTTTGTTCTTGTTGATGTAGGATCTTTACCTTTGTCTATCTCATTCCTCAATCAGGAACACTGCTACTTGTTACTTTTCACACATTGCCACCTATTGCTTGATCAACTGTATCATACTTGTCCTTCTAGGAGGTATACACCTCATCACTTGGCCAATCAAAACCGATGACTTCATATTTTTTACTATTAATTTCAATCCAAATGGCACTTGCCTTTTCAATCTCCTCTTTCTAGAATTCAAAAAATGCTCAGGCTTTGTTGATAGTCTCCACATTTTGGACAAACAAAAGTGTGCTTTCCAAAGTAACAATGTTGTTAGTCCTAGTGATCAATGCCTCATTCTTTATGTCACCATTATTCTTGAAGAGTTTAGGAAACATCTCACACCTATCCTTTGAATACTCTCTCCTCAAAGCTTCTACCATTCTGATGATGATGCTTCTTCTAATGTCCATGTCCACCATTAATTTTAAGCATTTGTAAGTACTGGTTAGAACAATATCAAAATTGTTTTCTTCCTTGGATTTTGAATAAAATAATTTCAAATCAGCATTTTTTCCTTTCCACCCATCCATGATCAAGCCCCATTGATCCTTGTCTGCATTATACTCATTTACTATGCTAACTACCCTTTTTCCTAGTACATAAAGAGTAGAAAGACTTATCTCTTTAGTACATTGCATGAGGGTGGAATGTATCTTATAATAGTACTTCTATTTTACCCATGCCTCTACTTCTCTAAATGTTGAGGATTCTTCAAGACATTTCTTCCTTGATTCTTCCAATTCGGTCCTTTCAGCAATTAGTTTTTTCTTTTCTAATTCCAAGTCAACTAGGGTGACTGGACTTGATGGTGCAAGAGAAGGAGGGAAAGTTATAATTGGGCTTAAAATTCTAGGCTCATGTCGATCCTAAGTTAGCATCCTTTGAGGAGAGTATTGAGATACCTTTTCCCTTCTAGGACGGTAATTTTCTTGTCCTTTTCAATGGACTTTACCTTTTCCTCATTGTATGCCTTCATCACTATTTCATACTTCTCCCTTAGGCTTCTGATTTCCTCATCATGTTTCTCTACCACTTTCATACCAAAATTTTATGTCTCTAGTGTAATGTTAGCTGCCTCCACCCCTAAGAAACCTACAACTCTCTTTACTAGCAAGTTGCTCGAGTGTTCAACATGGTCATCTTTAACAACTTGCTTATTCTCTTTTTTCTTCAAAGACCACATCACCAGTGTTGCATGGTCTTCACTGAATATGACACTAGTTGATGTTCCACTAGTGTGCACTGGTTTGGTTTCTTTCATCACAACATCAAAGATAATGGCATCAACAAGATCCCATTGAGGAAATATAAGAACTCCTTTATGCACTAATTCCCTGCCTTCTTCAGGAGTGAATTTATCAAAATTAGTCATCATTTCTTATTTTACCTCCTTTTGAATGTCATACCTATCCCTATCAGGTTGTTCCTCTTGTAGATTTTGACATTTATCTTTGAATTCATTTATATGAATTCTCCACAGGAATTGGATAAAGGCCCTGGCCTTAACAAATTTTTTACCATACAAGAATTCATCACTGGTCTGTTTGGTGATGGGGTCAAGTTCTTTTCCTGCAAACTGAGCCACTGTTAGATTCAATGCTACTTTCTTGGGTGCCTATGGCACTCTTTCTTGTAATTCTTATGCTATAAAAAATATATGCCCTGTGTTCCCCATCTTCACTAATTTTTCAACAATACTGTGATCATCCATGTGTAGGGGAGACTAAGAAGGGGAATAAATATCACTCTGTTGTTGCTCTTTTCCTTCCACCCTCTTCCTTTTTGAAGATGGAAATGTTTGGGCACTGGTGTCTACTGGCCTTTTTCCTTTTTGATCAGAGGCCTTTTCATCTCTGGGTAGGATGGTGCTATATCCTCTTTGTTGGTAGACCACATATCTCCCTAGTGGGACAACCCTACCCTGTGAAGTTCTACTCAGAATAGCCTTAGCTTTTTTTGGCTATGTTTCCATCACTTTCTTCTTCTTCTAGTCTAGGGCTTACATTATATCTTCGAACATGGTAATCATGGATCCCACCTTCTTTTCCCAAGGCACAAATGCCTTTAAAGGATCATATGTCTGATCAAAATGATGTATAAAATCTAAAGATTTTTTATATGCTAACCATTTCTCCTTCTTGATCTCTTGCTCCATAAGATCAAAGTCATTTCTAACTATATCTTCAGGTAAATTGAACTGATGATCTAGATCCAAGCATTTGGTTATTTTCCTTAACATATCATTGATGAATCCCTCATTGTCTACACATCTTACCACTGATGTTGCTAACTGATATGACTCCAAATATTTTTCAAACTGGGTCCATCCTCCTTTGGTAATGATAAAATGATGAAATTTTGCTATGGTAGGGAAAATACTACCTTTCATCTTACCAGTTAGAGCTTTCTCTTACAACCCACCTAGTTGTCTAAGAATTTCTGCCAGGTCAATCTTGAGTGGTACTCTTTAAGGGGGGACATTTGGAGTTCCCCTGAAACCATAAACCCTAATAACTATTGAGACAGGGTATAAAATGAAATCACCCCAATCATGAACAATATTCAATTCTGTAGCATACTCCATTGGTCTCAAAAGTCTCAACACATTTGTGTGAATCCTAAGGTTGTTTGTACACAACAATGCTCTAAGGCTAGAGGCAAAAGATCTATCAAAATTTATGAAACTGACCTCTTTCCTGTCCCAAGACAAGTCAGTACTCCACAACTAAATCAGAAAATATTCATCATCCTTAAACTTATTAATATCCATTTCCTCTTCAAAATAGTCATCATTATTAAATAAAATCATATGCATCATCATATAATACCATCCCATTGGCTTCAATATATTGGAATCCTTTATGCCTACTAGGCCTTGATGCATTAAGTCAACAATGTAATTAGCATAATCAAAGACAACAGATAGATGTGGATGCAAAATTTGGACAACCATAAGCATAAAATGGACAGGCATTGTTGTCTCTTCATCCTCTCCTAGAACATGGCACATGGAACTATACATCCCTCTAGCCTTGCCATTAAAGTAATCTAGTTTGAAGGGCTCTGGTGTGTTAGGGCCTGCTACAATTAGACCCCCTATCTTGTTGAAATATCCTTTCAAGGCCTCATTTCTAAAGTATTCTTTTTGGTTCTTATACACCTCTTTGAAATGGTCAAAATCTATGTCATCCATCTGAACCAAGAGATCACTCAAATTGAAGACTTTTCTGATCTCATCACCTATGACATTCAACAGTATTTTTCCATCTATATCTCTTAAAACCCTGGATACCTTATCATAAGCTTTGGCTATTACAATCAATAAATCTATATCCATGAATACTCCAGGAACTATTAATTTGCGTACATCTAGACCCCATATATTGCAATCTAGGGAAGGAGCATTTCTCTAGCCAAAAGCAATTTTGAATAGACTGAGACCACTTGTGCTAACCTTGGCATCTCTGGCCCATCTACCCATATCATATAAACCTTCCCCGATTCTAAAATGAGGATTTACAGGAACTACTCTTTGGATTTGGGTAGAATCATTTGTAGATCCACTCAACTGTTGTATAAGGCCATCCCACACATTTATGTCTTTGTACTCTACATTACCAGTGAATTCAATCCTAGGGGCCATCTTCTAAACTTAGGGCTTATTATGGTAATAATACCAAATTATATCAATATTTTTGTTTATCCTTTAGAATTTGAAACCCTATTGCAAGCATGAATTTTACTATTTCAATCAGGAGACTTATCTGTTCTATAACTTGTCACATAGAGCGTGAGATTGCTACAATTTTGATTTTTTCTTCAATCACTTTGATGATTATGGCAGATTCAAGCTGAAGCAATGAATCATATGCTTCAATCAAATCAATCTCTCGCATTGAATTTTACTAAAGTGGCCACACACTCTGCAATCAATTCATCTGGTTTGAAACTCATGGCTTAACGACTCACTAAAATGATTATGAAAATTTTAAATTTGAACCGTAGATCTCAACATCATCTCATCCATCGGGTGGCTCTCATTACTTCACAAAAACCACTATTCATTTGGGCCACATGTCAGCACAACTTGATCACTTAAACATTAGATCTCATGCATCTTCCTCATAAGCCATTAAGTCAACTGTGCGATCCTTCTTAACCTGGCCACCAATTACTTTACTTAGGCTTTACTAACCACGGATGCAACTTTAACAACCTGGACACACATCAACACCACTTAATGGCTTATACACTAGATCTTCTGCATCTTTCCTTTAAGTCATTAAGTGAGCCATCCAATCTTTCTCAAACTACATCCTTTTTACTTTAGCATTGCACTGCACCAGGCCCACCAACTGCCACGCGTCATCATGACTTAATTTCTTATACTCTAGATGTCGATCACTTTTCCATTAAGTGATTAAGTCAACCGTCAGATCAATTTGCAGTTGCTCATCCTTTAAGTCCTTCTTTACGAACTTAGCCAGACCCACTGGGACACATTACATCATGACTTAATCACTTACATGTTAGATCTCGTTCACTTTTCCATTAAGCCATTAAGTCATCCATTAGATCTTTTCTGATCTATCAGCCCTTTAATCCATGATCACTTTTACTGTTAATGGAATCCACGTCACCCACTAGACACGCAACTGCATGGCTTAATGTCTTACATGATCGATCTTACGCATCTTTGGGATAAGCAATTAAGTTAGCTATTGGATCAAAAGGGAATCTGACTGCATTTTAACAATAGTTGATCACAAGTCTCGGGCCCGCCAACTGCCATGTGTTGCTACCGCTTAATCACTTAGAAGATAGATGGTGCACATCTTTGGATTAAGCCATTAAGAAAATGGTTAGATCAATCTGAAATTTAATCTCCATCAAACTTCACAACAGGGCCCATGTCACTGCAGGGACACACGTCATTCAGACTTAATGACTTACACGCTAGATCTCGATCATGTTGAGAGTAAGCCATTAAGCAGACTGTTGGATGAAAAAGGATCTGCTCACTATTTTACCGAAGCCTTTTCTGATGCTAGACCCACCAAAAACACGTGTCATTACCGCTTAATCACTTATACATTAGATGGTGTGCATCTTGGGACTAAGCCATTAAGTGGGCCATTAGATCAACATATACTAGCTCGACACATAGTGGTTTAATAAAATATTTGCGTGCTTAAGACTTAGGAATTTAATAAAATATCAAGGTGTTAGGAACTTGCAAATTATTAAACACAACCCCTTTTAAAAGAACACATGGTAGACATATAACTTAAGTGGAAAAAAGGTAATTTAAAATTAGAAACCACTCTGATGCTTAGGGTTTGAAGACCAAATTTACACTTTGAAACATGAAAGCAAGGGTTTCAATAATTTACATAAGGCCCTTTTGCAAATACAGACCAAGGACTCATTGTTTTGGAAATGTTTTTAACCAGACCTAACAATGGCTCTTTCTAGGGATGAATACCTCTTGCAGGTATTGTAAGAATTTAGAATTTTGGGGGGAAGTAGACCAACCAACTGGAAAACTAAACTACTCACACAATAGAAAATAAAACTAAACTAACACAGAAAGAACAAACTTGTAGAAACACACTATATACACAACCTAATGTTCATGGATGATTAGACTTCAAGAGAAGTATAACTTCAACAACTATCCATGAACAGTGAGTTCGAAAATGATTCCAATAAGATCTTTAAATAAATAAGAATTTTTCCCATACCTCTCATGGACAATATATGGTCCTAGCCAGATTGGTTCAAATTTCCCATATTTTCCTTTAACTTCTAATCTGGCATTCCACATAAGGACATAATCTCCCACATCAAATTGTCTTGAGATTGCCTTTTTATCATACAATTTGTTTACCTGCAATTGAAGCTTAACATTCTTCGTAGAGGCTTCCCTCCTAGCTTCATCCAATTACACCAGGTCATCAATTCTCAATTGCATATCACTGTCAATATCATCATCATACATCTAAACAAACTTGTAAATTTGCATCAGATTATTTTGGGGCAATCTTTCCTGGATTCCATATACTAAATTAAAGGGTGCACATCCTATGGCTTTCTTAGATGCCATTCTATCTGTCCAGACAACCAATGTTAACTTTGAGTCCCATGCCTTCTTGTTTGTATCCAAAACTCTCTTAATAATCTTAAGTAGGCTTTTGTTGGTGGACCCAGCTTGGCCATTCCCCTGTGGGTGGTAAGGAGCAGAGTAAGATACCTGAATAACATATTCAGAAAAAAAAATTGATATACTCCTCAGATTTAAAATGCATAGAATTATCTGATATTATCTTCTCTAGGCACCCAAACCCATTGATTATGTTCTTCAATAAGAAATCAATTACTACTTTACTGGTTTCTCTTTTAGTGGGGATTTCTTCAACCCACTTAGTAAAGTAGTCAGTACCTACAATTATCCATGCATTTCCTCCACTAGATTTAGTATCTATTTCCCCTTTAAAATCAATACCCCATTGTTGAAAAGGGGCTTGAACTTCCACTGGTGTAAGAGGTACATTACATGAGAATTTTAGCTTACTAGAGAAATGTTGGAAAGCATCACATTTCTTAACTATTTGATGAGCATACTTAAAGATAATTGGCCAACAAAATCCTTCTGTTAAAACCATATGTGCAGTAGTCTTGGCCATGTAATGGCCACCACACACTCCATTGTGCATTTCTCGCAGGATCCTGTCTGCTTGTTCTCTATCAACACATTTTAGTAAAGTTCCTTTAGGATTCCTCCACCATAGCTCATCTCTAATCATAGAAAAATGGATTTCTTGTAGCTTTAATTTCCTTTTCTTATTCTCATCCATTCCCTATGGAAAATTCATTCTTTGTAAATAATAAATAATGTTGTTGTACCAATCATAGTGGTCAAGGTTACAGATAAAAGGTCTTTGTTCCTCCTCTAGGGTATTGATATGGTTTGCATCCAAGTTTGCATTAGCTAAACCCATTCCTTTGACCAACTTAGTGATTTGTATTTCTATATTAAACTCCTGAATCCTATTGATCCATCTACATATAATTTCCTAACACCTCTTGTTGAGTGAAGAATTCCCTAACTACTGCTGAGGGGACATAGGCTACTACAATAGAACCTATCAAATAACATCTAAAAGCTTTCACAACCTTCACCAATGCATAGGCCTATTTCTCAGTTATATCATATTTGAGCTCTGCAGCTTGTATTGATTTTCTAAAAAAGGCAATATGTTGTTCAAATCCCTCTTCATTTTTCTGCAACAACACAACATCAATAGTATGGCAAGATGCAAATGAAAAAATGTTCATAGGCTTTGAATAATCATGAGTTCTTAGGATAGGGGCATCTTTGATATCTTTCTTTATCTCTTAGAAAGATTGGGTGGCTTCTCCATCCCATTCTAGTTTTGCTTCCTTCTTCAACATTTTAGAAATTAGCCTGCCATTCTCAGCAAAGTTTGTACAAATCTTATGAGAAAGTTTACTTGACCAAAGAAAGATTGAATTCCTTTAATATTCCTTGGGAGAGGTACTTTTTCAATAGAAACTACCCTACCTGGGTCAATTATAACCCCTTCCTTTGAAATAGTGTGCCCCAATAATTTACCTTCTCTCACTCCAAAAATGCATTTCCTGGGATTCAGAGAAATTCCAAATTCCAGAGCTCTTTCAAGAAATTTCTCTAGATGTTCACAATGTTGTTCTTCCTTCTTTGAGTAAGTTGTGAGGTCATCCTGATAGACCTCAATAAATTTTTGCAAGAAATATGAGAATGCAACATCCATGGCCCTTTGGAAAGTGGCCCCAACATTCATTAAACCAAAAGGCATTCTAACATATACATATGTTTCCCATGGTTTGGTAAAAGCAGTTTTAAACTGCTCTGACTCTTTGACCATAATCTAGTTATACCCAGAGAATCCATCCATCATGGACATGAGTTCACATCCAGTGACTCTTTTCAGCATATTCTCCATATTTGGGAGAGCATAGTTGTCTTTTAGGGAAGATATATTCAAGTTTTTGAAATCCACACACAACCTGATATCCTCATTCTTCTTCCTAATAGGGACTAAATTGGAAACCCAAGAAGAATTCCTAATGGGCTTAATTATCCCAACATCTTTCATTTTCTTCAATTCCTGCTCTATTTTGGGCCTTAGGGTGGGATTTATGGGCCTTTGATTTTTCCTAAAAGGCCTTGCATATTCCTTTAATGGGATCTCATGTTGAAATAACTCCTCATTATATGCCTTCAGGTCATCATAGGTCCATGCAAAGACCATTTTGTACTTCCTTAAAAGATTAGTCAAATCCTCCTTAACTTTGGGTGACATTTTTTTACCAATAAATAAATTTTTTAGGAACTTCCTCTATTCCCACATTAAATTCCTCTAAATATTCAGACTTATTTACACATGCAGCAGAGTATGGTTTATCCTTAGTGTCAAAGGCTCTTTCTAAAATAACTAGTCCCTTTGGGACTTTATTTGACTTCAAATGCAGAATATCCACATCATCATCATCAGATACTTGCCAGCTATCCACATTGTCTGGTATTGAAGGCCTAGTCTGATCTTCTATCTCAAAAATTACAGCAAAAGTAATATCTTATGGCCTTAGAGCAATGTTAGCCAAAAAATATTCCATTCTATTCCAGCTTCTATCCATCCAGTCGATACCAAATGCATCAAAAAAAATTAACTCATCCCAGACTGCATTTCGGTACTGTTTCAATCTATGATTCTTGGAAGCATCTTTGGATCTGATCTAAGATAATACCAATTCAGAGTCTCCAAAAACTCTAATACACTTGATTCCATGTCTTGCAGCTAATCTCAAACCTATCAATAGAGCCTCATATTCTACCACATTATTTGTACATGTAAACAACAGAGTAAATGAAAATTTGAAGTTTCTTCTTGAGGGAGATATCAATAAAACCCCAACACTAGCCCCCTCCCTAGAACTGACACCATCAAAATACATTACCCATAAATTAGTTCGTTAAGATAAATTATTTATGTCTTCAGACAACAACACAGGTGGTAATTTTCTTGCAACTTGATTTTCCTGCTCTTGAAATGATCCCATCTCAGTATCCAAGAAATAGTTCATATTGTTATCATCTTGTTCCTTAATCATATGAGGAGTTCTTGTCTCCCTTGATACCTTGATGTTTTCACCATTAATGTTAAAAGTGGAAAATGACAAATCACATTGGATGCTTCCCCCCATAGATGCACTCCATTTTCTTGACAATAACATTCCATATTGAGGGGGAATGTCTACAACCAACACACTCATTGTTAATACTTTGTCTGGGAAAGCTGCCAATTTATAAGGCAAATCCTTAATGGTGCCAATGACAGGCACTTCTCTATAATCCATAGCTTGGAACCTCCCATGTGGTCTGTCTAATTTAAATCCCATAGATCTCATAACTTCTGTAGGCATGACAGTGTTAGATTCCCACGAGTCAATCATATAGTTTTTCAACATTTTACCATTTATTAACAATGTTAAGAAAAAGGGATATACATTTTCTGCATTAGTACTAACAATATTGGTATCCAAGTAGATTTGAGGAATCTTTGACACAATCTCATTAGATTCCTTGGTTGATTTTTCCTTTGTGTCTGACACTTTCTTGTTTTTCTCTGGTCCCATAATATTAGTAGAGCTAACACCTTTCATCCATGTCAGAGCCTTTTCTTTATACTCTCCTATCCTCGTCATTTATAGTAGAGGCACTTTAACAATTATTTGAAACAAAAGTTGCCCCATATCCACAGGGGTGTATTTCATATCAGAGATGCATGATCTCTGATTAGTGTAATCCTCATCTTCTACTTGAGAATTCAATTTTGTTTCATCTCCCTTATGTGGTTTATCCTCCCTTTTAGAATAAGGTATATGACTTTCTGGTATTTTCATCTTTTCTTTATATACATTTGGGCCAGTAGGTTTGTTGCCCTTTTTGATCAAAATTTTATTTGTACCATCAGCCTGTTTCTCCTTTTCTTGTGGCCTTTTGGTACTACTTGGGGTATCCTTGATAAAGATACTGGTAGGTTTTCCATTTGCACTGCCAACTATTCTTTTTCTCAAAGTGTAATTTCCCCTTGCTTGTGTAACCATATTTGTTGTGATTTCAGCAATTTCTTCATCAGCTGGTCTTCTAAGGATAGAGGTTTCATCACATCCTTCAACATTACATCTCATATTATCAATATCCCAATCCTGTATATCAGAATCATCAGGTTGATAATATGTTTCATCATTAACATGTGAGGAAGTCATAGCACAACCACTATCATAATATGCTTCTTATTTATCTTTTTCTTGATCTTCAGTGGTAGAGATTCTAGCACCAATAACACAATACTCAGGATTATGAGGGGATTGGAAAGCTACACGCCAAGAGTTATCATTGCACATGTTTACAGAGGTTTTGTGTAGGGGATCAGAATTTTTCTCATGAGATTTATCCTTATTTTGTGGGACAATAGGTTTCCCATCTTTCCACTGAGTAGTATAAGGATAATTTTGCATCCTAGGTTGTCTGTTGAAATTGACATAGGAAGGATTATCATTGTTTGAAAACCTATTATTACAAGTCTCTCCAGGTTTTAAATTTTTCAAAGCATTCAGAATCAACTTGAGATTATCATCTTCCTTTGGTTTAGTACTCAAGGGTTTATCTGATTCTTTCTTGTTGTACTTGGCTGGTTTCCAATCTTCTCTCTTGTCCACTTTTCTAGAAAATATTCTGTTTGTTTCAATATTGACTTCTACCTTATATGCTTCTCTAATATTTCTAGGGTTCTTATATCTTAACAAATAACCCATTTTTGTATCAAAATAATTGAGATAGGTAGAAAGACTTACCTTGTCATCCAATCTCATCACTTGCAGCAACTTGTGCATTGCCCTTTGAAACCTGATATTGAACTCCACCACTTCTTCATTTAGGTTCTTCTTCATGTTGTTGAACTCATTCAGCATGAATCCCTCATTGGTCTTGTCCCTATAATAGTTTCTAAAACATTCCTTCATCTCATCTGTAGACCCAATACATTCATGGGGCAATCCTCTAAACCAGTCCCTAGCATCCTTAGTTAATGATTGACAAAGAACTTCATCATCACATCATCATGTGCAATTTCATAATCATCAATCATATCCATAAAATGATTCAGATGTTCTTCACATGTTATAATTTTATCTCAAAAAAATTTAGGAATTTTATCCCTAATCATTTTAGGAATCTCATTTGGATAACCAGGAATGCCAAGGAAAATAAATTGTCTATACCTTTCAGTGTAGACAGGGATTCTATGAGATGAGTTATTACCTTGAGTATTTGATGTAGTAGAATTTATAGAATCAATATGTGGTGGTAAATTCATTCATGAATTTAGAGACATTTTAGGACCAGCACCAACAGGATGAGGACCAGAGGTTTGCCTAAGAAATTCAATTTTATTTTTCATCTCAAGAGCAGAGGCTTCCAACTCAGCCTTCTCTAATTCTTTGGCTATGATCTCCCTCTCTCTTTTGACTCTCTCCAACTTAGTATCTAGCTTAGTCATGGGATCCACTATACTCCATTTACTCACTAGCTCCTTTATTTCAATTTCTGCTACCTTTTGTTTACCTTTATCCTTGGGTTCTTGTATGTCATATAATTGCTGGACAACAAGTTCATGTTCAAGTTTCTCAGGCATAATAGTAGAATTTATTGCCTCCAAATATCACAGTTTCCTTTTCAATTGGTTGGAATCTGAGCATGTCTAACTCTCTCCTCTTTCTCTATTTCTCTTCTTTGTCTCAAGGCAATCTGCTCTCAAATCTTCCTTTCCAGTTCACCCACTTCTTCACAAATCTCCTCAGAATCTACAAGAGTCATGTCAAATTCTAAATTTTCCTCCATGATAGTTCTCTCTCTCCTATGATGATGGGCATGAGGTCTTTTAGATGAGGGAGAGCTCAGATCACTAGGAGAATTATTATTCTCTTCACCTCTACTTTTGGATCCGGACCTTGTTTCATGTCCCTGGGATTTACCATGGATTACATTCCTTGTATACCAAGGAACATCATCAACCCTATCACTTTCAGAGTAATACTCCCCATATACTCCCAATCCTGGCTATGTATCTTGTTCAACTTATACATTATTGTCTTCATGATTGGGAGGAATAGGAGTATCCATTCTTATGTTCCTTCTCTGCCTCCAAGCTTGGGGAGTAGTTCAAAAAACATTTATGTTTATTGATTTCCCAGCTCTGGAAGTAGATGGAATATCACCTTCCAACTCATTTTCAGGATGACTGTTCATCGTGGATCTAGTATTTTTATAACTCATATCTAAACAATGGTATATCAAATGATCTAGAATATTTGATGAATATTGGTAGTAAGGGTTTGGGATAATTGTTTTATGATCTAGAATCTTTGATGAATATTGATTTTAGTATATTGTATCTGAGTCAAAGTGTAGCCCAATGGATAAATAACTGATCTAAAGCTGACAAGTTCTATACTATTGCATATCTAGTTGCATATTAGCTATGTTTTCCTATAAATAAACATTAAAATCCATTAAGTCTATATTTGTGCAAGTTTGTTGTGAATTCCTATCTCATGCTCCATTTCATGGTTGATGTTCAATGGGTAATTATCCAATTATCTAGTATCTCCTAGTTATGTTGAGTCATTATGAGATTAGTGCTTGATAATACCATATAAGTATTATTAGAAGGTATTACTATAAAGGAGAAAAATGGTGGTTTAAGGAGAGGGTTTGAATGGTTAATTTTTATTTGTGTTGATTTCCTTAACCCCACTTTACTCTTACTTGAAGTTGATTGATTGTATATTGCAATTGTGATTATGATTAAGGGAAGATAAGATGCTCCTTTCTTTCACCCTCAAATACACAAATAGGAGATCCAATTTTGATCAACCCCAAAAGGGTTAATACACAAATGAATCCAATATTTGGAAAGAGACCAAGAAAGGGGATCTTAAATTATGTAAATTGATTGATTAATATGATTAATGACAGTAGTTGAAAAGAATAGGAGAAAGTACCAACCTTACAAAGTGACAGATCAAAGATTGCTATTTTCTGAGATTTGTAGACTGTTTCTAGAGATGCTAATAGTTGATACTGAACCAAAACACAGAGACGGACAAAACCCAGAAATATTTTTCCATTTCGATGTTGTCTTATGAAAAAGGTTGACCCTGTACCACTTTTGCCAACTTGATCTGCTCAACTCCGAAAGTGTCCCTGTTCGCACAGTCTGAAAGAAATCTGAAAAGGGTATCCAGATCTGGCCTCAGATCTACAGTCCCGAAACTATACCTACAAGAAAAATGTTTGTTTTTTGGGGGAAAGGGGTTTGCCTTGGTCAAAACCCAATTTTGGAATTAACCTTAATATATGTAATTGAAGATTGCATAAAGAATAACAAAGCAAAACTCAAATTCACCTTGCTTGTAATGTCCTCGTGGCGGATTCAAATCCATGGATCCACAAGTATGCTTCAAAACATGGAATGTAGAATGGAAGGATGTCTACAATCTCTTGCTTGTAGATCTCCAACACCAAGTCTTGAATGGATTCTTGAACTTGACAAGGGCTTTGGAAGAAGATGGATGGAGAGATCACCAAAAGGGAACTTTTTTGGATTGAATCCTTCAATGGCCTCCAATGGATCTCCTTCATGAAAATGGATACTTGAGAATGATGGATGCTTGCTTCAAATATTTATTAATTTCTTGCTTGGAATTCACTTCATAAGGATGCTTGATGCTTGATTAGAAGACTTCAATTGCTTGATCGTGGTTCTTCATGCTTAGGAAAATGAGAGAGAAAGCTCCCTTTTATATGAAACTAGGGAAAAATATTTTAAGGAGGCCTACATAGGATAATTAAATCATCATTTAAGAATTTACCCATAGGAGAGGACCTATATTAAATATAATTTAGGAATCAACCGATTCAGAACCTGAAACAGCCGACCCGGAAGCGGGAATAAACTTTTTGTGAAGACTGACATCCCGAAAACCAAAAGTTCCCAGGATTTGGACCCTGGGACAGGGTCAAGGTCAGCCCTATCCTAGGATAGGGCTGAGGTTGACCCTATCCTAGGGCAGGGCTGAGGTCAACCCTATCCTAGGAGGTCGACCCTGTCCCCAGATCCCAGGATCACAGGTCAAAGACCCAGAATGCAGAATTTAGGTCAGGAAATGGAGGTTAGAAAGACAGGTCAGGGGGAAGCCATGTCAAGATCAGGAACCCATTCAGAGGCGCTTTTCATGACCCCAAAATACTCACTCAGAAGGCTAAACCAATCTCCTATGGAAGTGCTTCCATTTTTTGACTATACAATTACAGGGTATCCCTACTTGGTATAGTAGAACCTAAAGCATAGAAGGATGGATCTGCATCCTTGTTAATTGGTCCTTTTCAGTCTTGGTTGAATATCGAGAGTTGTCTACTCTTCAAAATATATCAAAGGGTGAAAAATTTGTTGTTCAGTAATCACAGCATAAAAAAGAACCAACATGGTCGACCCCAAATAGGTCTTCGTGAGTCCACATGCCACAATTGACATCATCAAGAATCCAGCGACCCAAGAATCATAAAGAATGTTTTCCCATGTACCTTCTATCATGTCTTAATCTTGCATACCATAACTCATGCTCGCATCCAAGTTATCCCAAAATCTTAGAAACCATATCTGTCATAATCCTCTATCACTATTTTGTAACCAGTATTCACCAAAACAACTATAACTCATACAAACAGTAATATGAGATCTAGTGACCTTAGATATAAGGTGTACATACTTCCCTCTACACAACTCTGTGCTTGCATATACTGAAAGACCATACACTATCTTTATACAACTCTCAAGCATGTACTTGTGATAACCAGTCTTTCTGAAACTTCTAATGCATCCAAGTGAAACATATGTTGACATCAATAACAAAACATGAATGTCAACACCTCAAATAACAATAATTCCAACAGGTGGAATTGACTTTCAATTTCCCTTCTCCTTCTGTTCTTCATGGATCACCTAGCACTACATAGCTAGCTTGCTAGCCTAAGGGTTCATGGTCTCTCTCTTTCCTTCTCTTTCTTTCAAGTGATGTCTCTCTTATCTTGGTTCAGGATTTGATAATAAATTAAGTAACTTGGGGGCTTGATGTTTTCTTATTCCTTAGCCTTGATGAGATAATAGCTCAACATTGGAACTACTTTACCATGAATATGAGTTTGTCTCATACTCCCGCTAAAGTGGGGGCTAAATGTATAGTCCTAAAAAGTTAGCACCCATATTTGGATTTATTTTAGGACCTATTGACCCCATTTTGATGATTTTGAGATCTGCCTGTCATTTATGCATGTTTTGCCCCTTTTCTTGACTTCTTTTTCACATCCCATGATGGGTCTTCACATTCCCCAAGGAAATTTTACCTAGGGGTAAGGTCTAAATTTGAATTCACCCCCAAAGGTGAGGTCAAACTTCAACCTCAACCCATATGGGTCTTCCTTGTTTGGGCCTAGATACTAATGTCGGGACCTTTCTTCCTATGTATTTTCCATTTCTTTTTTTGGGTCAACCTTTCTGCATTTTGAATATGAAAATGAGTATAAAAGGATGCTCTATACTCTTATTTTGCATCACATAAGTGTAGACACCTAAATCTAATTAACCTAATTCAATCATATTTAGTGCCTTCTAGGACATATCAGCTAAGTAATCAAGCATTACCTAATTGACCTATGTCATCTCCTAGCCCTAATTAATTCAATTAATTGGCTATAGTCCTGATTTATTATTAAAAGCAACCAAAAGCTTAATAATTAATTAAAACCCTATTCCCTATTATTGAATGAATATGTTATTTATGTAATTCAATTCATTAATATTCCCTTTAACCCCTAACCTAACATATCTCAACCACCTAACTCAGAGTTCAAACTCATCCCAACCCCTTCACCCCATGCTAATCCTAATTCTAATCCTAACCCTATCCTAAACTCTCCCTAATGATGTCACATTCCTAATCTTTCGATTAGGAATTCAATCCCTTCCCCAAAGTCAACTTTCTCAATCTCTATCTTATCCCCTCACCCATGCCTCATTAAGGCCTCATTAATGCCTCTAACACTCCTCATTAAGGCTCTTAAACCCTCATTAATAACCTTATCTCCTAAAGTCTCCTCTCATCTCCTTGGCTCACTTCCCTAAATGGTCACTTTCCTCCCTCTTTTCAACCCAATCATATTGTGACACTTGTCATCATATGATACACTTTAAGAAGCACAATCCATATGCTCTCTTCTAGGTGCATATGAGCCTCTCCTCAAGTTCACATCCTGACCCTTGATTTCTCACCCACTTTCTATAAAAGAAACCTCATTCCTTCACAATTTAATCCACCTTTCATGCATTGTTATAATGCTAGTTTTGAGAGAAAATCAGAAATCCAATTCCAAAGTAGAGTTATAATGTCAGTTTGAAGAACCCCTCTTGAATCTTGAAGCATATGAAATCTAGAGCACACATCCATAAGCATGGACAAATCAAAAGGGAGCTTGGATTCTATTTTAGGGAGGTTTGAACTCCTTATGCTTTTATTATTTTTAGGCTTTCTTTTCAGTCCAATCATGTATGTAGTTTAGATTATTAGTTGTAGAGTGTTTTAATTTGTTATTATGCTCCGTTACACCTAATTTTCATAGCTTACATTCTGGCACACATGGTGGGACCCACTTCATGGGTCAGTTTTCCAAATTATAATAGTTTCTCTTGAGTGTTTGAGTTTGTAGTATTTTCAGGTTTAAAGGCATCTTGGCTCAAAATGGACTCTGCCTAATTTTTTTATCGATGAGAGGGTTGAGGCTAAGCCTTATCATCACGTTGACCTTTTTAAGGGTAGTATCGCTAACTTTGACCAAAATTGTGCACAGTTGACGTTTAGTCAACCATGGTCAAACTTCCTCCGTTCATTTCAATTTTCAAACCACATGTTCCCTGTATGACTTGGAACCTAGGTTTTTAGTTTCACGTATTTTAGGAATGGTTGACTTTTTGGTCAACTCTAGTTGAATTTTTTGGTCAACTATCTCAATTTGCGTACATGATCCTTTTTTATCAACTCTAGGTGAATTTTTTTTGGGTCAACTATCCTGGTTGACTTTTTTGGTCAACTCTAGTTGAATTTTGGTCAACTATCTCTGTTTGCGTTTGGTTCATGAAAATGCTCATAACTTTTGCATATGAGCTCTATTTTTAACAATTCAAAAGGTGTCAGAAAGATGACTCAGACAAATATCCAAATTTTTAGACTAATTTTCTATATTCCTCATAAAAAATTTAGGTGAAACATTCGAAGTCCCCCTTTCTTTTTTGTACTAATTTAATCAAACAAACTCAATCTTGAATGCACAAAGAATTGAACCAAGTTATCAAACATCTCTTTTGGATTTAAAATCGAACAAGATATCAAAATTATCATTTTGGGTTTTAAAATTGAACAAGGCAAATCTCACATCTCTTTTTAGATCTAAAGTTGAACAAGCAAACTCACACATTTTTGTTTTGGGTTTCTAACAATTGAACAACAAGAATCACACTTTTTTCTTTCAAGTGCACTAAAATCATGCAAAGACAAATCTCGAATGCATAAAGGGTTAACATCTTTGTTTCAACTTTGAAATTTGACAAAACGAACACTTCAAATTTGGGTTTAAAACTGAACAAACTCAATCAAACATCATCTTGAATGCATAAACAGGAATTGAACAAGGCAAAGTACATTTTGATTTGGTCTACATAAAAGAAAACAAACTTGCGAGTTTATTTCTGCACAAATCAAACATTGCTTAACTTGTCAAAGGAATTAACTGTGTTTTTGGTGTCTTTGGTGCACTTGCACAAAATCTATAGAGCGCAACCTCACTTCATGCATTATCCTCTCCCATTGGATATTGTGGTGTTGGTGCAAGAGAAAGGTGATTGTGACTGTTTAATCTTTTTCTAAATTTGATTAGAGGGGCCTGTCTAGAAGAAGCATGAGTCCTTCTAGAGAATGACCCCAAACTTGTAAATCCTTCGGCCGATATAGAAATAAGGTGGAATTAAAGGTCTTTCTATATCCCTTCAAGCTTGGGTGGATCGTATTCAATGGTAGTCCATACTGAGTGAATATCCTCAGCATACTGGAATGGTTGAACTAGGCTCTTAAGTGAGTCATGTCGTACAAACCAATTGTGGGGACACCATGAAAATACTAGCAACTCATAAATCTAGCAACCTACTTGATCCATACCCGAAATATTGATAATAAAATAGGCAAGGAAGATAGTAACATCCCTGAGAAATTTGCACATTCGTGCCACCCTGAGCATTTGGAGTCAGCTAATACGACATCATGGAGCCTCGTGCTTGATGGTGGTCATACTCTGATTAGCTCTTGTGTGTGCGCCCTACATATGTGGACAAAGGTGTTCAAGCTCACCACATCCTTAAGGTAGAAAGTGCTTGTATGTGTCTTTAGTGCTACAAAACTTGTGCAAAATAGTTCTTAAACATACACGATCTAAAAGTTTTGAAAGTCCTTTTTCCAAGGAGATTGACATTATCTACTTCTTGCAAGGTTGTTTTTCCTCTTGCAAGATTGTTTTCTCACAATTTCCAAGCGATCATCATGTATTCCCAAAATCATTTAAGGTATACTCATCGCAATCATTGCCTAGTCCTGAACAACTATTTTTCAAACATTGTCAAAATGAGCTCATATCTATTTCTGTCAAGCACAAGAAAGTCAGGTCCTTCATTTTTTCCCCATATCCTAGGCTAGCAGAGTTATCTTCTCCACCCCCCATCATCTTTCCATCTTCTTCAATGTCAGTCCTTCTTCCTAATCTAAGCTTGAGTCTTCCATCTATCTCCATCGTTCCTCCCTATCCAAATCATCCGCAAATCATCATGTCACAAATCTATTATGATGAGTTTGGTTGTCATATCTCTTCCTTGTCTTTATCCTATTCCAGTGATGATGAGAGTCTTGTTGATCATGATGCATATTTTGAAAACCTTAGCAAGATTACTACAAATACCATCCAAACTCCATGCATTCCTCCATCCCACCCCATCATTTTTTTATCCTATTCTAGTGATGATGAAGGTCTTGTTGATCATGATGCATACTTTGAAAACCTTAACAATCTCTCCCCAACATCTTACTCTAGTGATGATGAAGGCCTTGTTGATCATGATGCGTACATGGAAAGCCTTAACAAAATTTCTCCAAGCATCCTCCAAGATCTAGTCATTCCTCCACACTATCCCATCATGCTGCCATGCATACCCACTAGCACTCCTTATCATACCTTTGACAAGAGAAATCCTTCTTATCCTCCATCCACATCTCCTTCTTATACATTCATGCCTCCATCTTATCCCATGGTCATATCCCAAACTCCGTCGTTTCACAACAACACTACTAGCTACATGCTAATCCAAATCCACCATCTCACTATCCTCCAACCCATGTTCAAATCCCTAATCTTAGTCCTCCATTTCCTCCAAACCATCACCATGCTCCCCATGATATTTTTAATCTACCATCCACTCTATCTTACCAATCTACCCCATCTCATCCCAATCTACCATCTCCAATTCCTACCTCCATTAACACATATTCCATACCCCAATCTATCCCTCCACTCCTATCAGTCAGTCAATCAAATTCAAAGGACATTGCCACACCTACCTATGTGAACTATCTCACTGTACCATCTTCCCACCATTTGATACATAAGTCTCCAAGGAGTTTCACAAGGAAGCCAACAGAAAATCCATCTCTTGATGAGTCACATTATATCACTCCCCAATAGGAAAACACTAGTGATGAAGCCCTTCCATCTCCTGCACCCATCATTCCTCTTCCATCTACCACACCTATTATTTCTCTTCCAGATCTCATAATTTTTTATTCTCTTCCATCTCCTAGCACCATTGAAGTCCTCCCATCTATTGACTCCATAGAATCCCCATCCACATCTTCTCCTCTTGGCACTATTAACACCCCATCCCATGAACCTCACGCATCCACCCTTCTTCCCTCTCTAATGAAATCAACCATCCCTCCATCAAACCCATTTGCATAATCTTCCATGCCTTTATCCAACCCATTTGAAGAATCAACCATCCCTCCACCCAATCCATTTGAAGAATCAACCATCCCTCCATCCAAACCATTTGAAGAATCTCCCATCCATTCATCCAACCCATTTGCAGAATCCATCTATTCATCCAACTCCTTTGCAGAATCCATCCATATATCCCCTATCAAGATATCCACACCAATCCAATCATGTCAAACTCTTATCCAAAATCATGTTTAAATATCTATTGACTTGAACAAAAATTGTCTTGATCCATCAAATCCATCTCATGATCCATTGCCATCTAGTCCTTCAAAGCAAGATCCTCCCATTCTATCTATGCCATCTCAAGATCTATTACCCCATCTGAGTCAAGATCCAAGCATCCCATCCCATTCATCCTCCCTTATCACCTCCAATTCCAACTATCCCACCACCATTACTCCATCACCTTGGTCCACTCACATTCATCTGTTGTGGTCTACTTAAAACATAAGAAATTAGCTACATCTCCACCATTTTCCATCCACCTAATAATGGACTCACCTCTTGTTACTTCACTGAAAAGTATCCTAACTTGACTCAAATGCTAAAAAAATGGAATTATCAAGGTAAAGGCACATGCATAATTGAGAAACATATCCTGTAGCCCATTCAGTTTAAACAACATCCACGATCTTGTGGTATTGGCTATGCACCTAGAGGCCCTTCTTCCAAAACTATTGGTACAACTAAAAAAAAGTTAAAGAGTGCTTTCAAACCATCTATCACATCTTCCTATCATCCCTCTAAATCATATATCATCTGCGGTGGTCCGCTTAAAATAGAATAAATTAGCTACATCTCCACCATTTGCCATCCACCTGATAATGGACACACCTCTTGTTCCTTCACTGAAAAGTATCCTAACTTCAATCAAATGCTAAAAAAATGGAATTATCAAGGTAAAGGCATAGGCATAAATGAGCAAGGTATCCTAGAGCCCATTCAGGTTAAACAACATCCACAATCTTGTGGTATTGGTTATGCACCTAGAGGCCCTTCTTCCAAAACTATTGGTACAACTAAAGAAAAGTTGAAGAGTGCTTTCAAACCATCCATCACATCTTCCTATCATCCCTCCAAATCATATAACTTCATCCCCGCTCCTCCATCCTTCCCACCCAAGATAACCTACCATATTCCTCTTTCATCCTCTCAATCCATTTTGGGCCCCTATGTCCCAAAATCTCATCCCACTCCTTCCTTCTTCCATCAAACCCATATACAAAATCCCACCACTTACATTCCCATTCAGGATCAACAAAGGAACATACTCATGCGCCCCATCCACCATCCTACCTCCACCACTCCATCCATATTTCCTCCATCTCATGCAAGTTCTCATATCTCTTCCAATGCTACTCGCTATAATTTGGATGCAAAATCACCAATGCATAAAGCTATAGATCCACAATCTAAAGATTTTCATGTCCAATTCAAACAACATGCTCCAACAAAAGCAAAACCAATCAAAGAATGCACTACATCCCATAGGCCACAAAATCCCGCCAAATAAAAAGAAAAAACTACGTGGATCCCAAAGCAAAAAGATGGCATGCATCTAAAAAAAAATCAATTGTGGCATCCAAGGTTACTAATCCTCTAGCTGAGCATTCCTCTCTATCTTCAAAATCTCTTTTGGGATCTTATTTCCCACAACTTCCTACCATGATTCCTACATCTCATCCATAGGTACCATCCTCTTCACATTTACTCTTCCCACCTCCCTCACAACATGTGCGAATGTTGATCTTGACAGCATCCCGTTATCCCACCCACTTTCCATCATTTTATCAAAATACTTCCAACTATCATATCCCCTATCCCACATATACCCCCCCACATAACTATATAATACCTGCATTTTTGTAAGTCACTCATCCCACATAAAGTTGTACCAACATATCATGATCAACACCAAAAGAAGGAAAAAAACAACAAAAGAAGCAAAAAAAAAAAGAAAGAGAAATCAATTCGTCCACTAGTGAAAACTTGGCATACAAGCACCTTGGACAAGTACCATGATGAAAACATGGTAAACATGAATCATGCATAGTTCCTCCATCTAGTTTCTCTTCACACTTGGGGGCAAGTTCCTTCTGGCCACCATCCATATCCTGTCTTTTCCTTTTCACTTCCTCCATCCTCCTTGGGATCTTGATGAAAAATATATAGGCCACCATATCTACATGCTTTTGGACATATCTTGAAATACATCTCCCATCTCCCATCTTTACCCACCCATCCTTCCTTCCATCTATCCTTCTGTACTATCTTACTCCCTTATCCACCCTTCATCCTATCTTTCATTCAACTCCGTCATCCTCTTGCTATCCTCTCTTCCATCCTATCGTACCCCCTCCTAATGTTTCCTCACATGCATGACCTATCTTAAGTGGGGGCATTCTATTCCTTGGTGACGTCCTTGGAGACCTTCTCGTATCCACCTGCCATTTCCCAATCCTCCTCTCCTATCCACAATCCTTCCTTTATCCATCCACTCATCTACTAAAATCCTTCCATCCAGTGATTCCCTCTCCGTATTCCCCAAAGTCTCCTCCATCTGTCAATTCCTCCTTTCATATATCCCATCACTTGTTTCTTCCCTTGTCATTGGAATATAGCTCTAGGATATCCTCATGCACCCAATGCCACCCATTCCAATCCTAATTCTCCTCGTGAATTTTTTTTCCAAATTAGGAAAATAATATAAAGACGAAGGCGAATTTTTCCCTACCAAATGAAAATTTCATAAAATCCTGGCGAATAATACATTAAGGTGGGGGAAATATATATATTGTGTGAGGAAATTTTTTTTCTTTTGAACTAAAAAAATTATAATATATGAGGCGAATTATTTTCTTTTTAAGGGAAAAAATATATTTGTACTAGCAAATTTTATGTGCTGTTTGAAATTATATTTATTTTATTGGCTAATCTATCGTTAAATATGGGAAAAATAAATATTTTATTTGGTGATTTTCAAAAGATGGGACTCATCAATGTGTCATGTGGGCCAATGCCAACATCCATCATTTTATAATGTTAAATGTCTTATTTGAGACCGTTTGATTATCCTAGATCAATGGCTGAAGTTTAATTTTGGCCCAATTTCTTGAAGGAAACAAAGTTCTCCAAGAATTCACCAGAATGATGGTTGAGGATTGAGGAATGAAATAGAGTCTCTTAGCTCTCTGCCCACTCACAGTCTACACAAATTGATTTTCTAGGTAAAATCCTGAACACCCACATCCCAACCTTTAAATTTTTCAAATCTAGTGGTTTACTATTTAGATTGTAGTCATAGAATTAGGGTCGAATTTTCAAACGTGCCTGTAAATTGTAGTTATCACATGTGTAGAATTTTTTGAATTTTCATACATGTAAATAGTAATACTAGTATACCACGGTCAACGATGGGAAAAAAAAATACCAAGAGTACGAGTAAAGGGAAAAGAAAGGAAACAAAGATAATAGACTTCTACAAACTGGTTAAAACACCAGGTTTCACTGATGAATTCCATGATATTTTTGATCCTTTTATCCATGGAAATAAAGGAATCATGTAAATTAGATTTGCACTTGAAAATAAGTGGAAAGATCCAATGAAGGATTCAAAATTTTTTCCATTTAACAACATGTTAAAGGCAAAGACAAATAAAATTGCAGTGTGGGTTGTTGGGTCAACATGCATGGCGTTACCTCAAGTATTCCCTTGTCCAGAAATTTTCATGCTCTGTGCCGAACATTATGATGAAAGTAGAAAAACAATTGTCAATAAAAATACTTAGGAGGAAATTTTGTCGATAACAGAGACTGAATTTGCTAGTCTGCTGGACCTAGGGTTTGAAGCACAAAAACCAAACATGCACATTGACCTGGGAAAGCAGGTAGAGAATTTTGAAAAAATAGATGCAAAACAAAAAGATACGTATATGAGAGGAATAACAAGCATTTCCAGTTTGGATCCAGATCATATGCCTCCTTATGATTATGATATTTTGTGCAATGGGTTTAGGATAGTATTTCCTTGCTAGCATTTTTTTTGGGATTGGATAGTAACAAAGAAGTGGGTGCCAGCATTCTTGAAATGATTTTTAATTTTCATTGTGAAAAAGAACTAGTAAAATATAATTGTATTGAGAACACTGTTCATTCCATGCAAGAAAAATTACCAATGATTAAAAGAGGTTCACATCTAAGACATTTAGGTTCACAACCTACTTGTGCTATCTTCTTTTAGCAAAGCATCATGCAATATTTCAGACAAAAAAGCTTCAAAGTCAGGTCCAAAATGCACTATATGAATGGACACCTGAGATAAGGATGAGTGATAACAAAAAGAACTATAACAATTTTGTAGACTTCTTTTTGGAACCAATGTATCATAAAATTAAAGGCACTCTATTGCCTCGATTGCCTATGTCTTGTAGAGATTGCATTCAACTTGAAAATCAAATACAATTGGCTGATTGGTACTTCATGGAAGACTACACTATGTTAAGGTTTTACAGTTCAGCGGTAGAACCCTACAAACTTCCAATATATGTTACAAAGAGGGTATTTGCATTGGAATATGTTTGGAAGATGGAGAGCACATATGTACTCTTTAATGGTCAGCAAAAGAAAATGATATTTCCTTCCTTGCCTTTCTCATTGGGAGGGTTCACATTTGAGAGAAAAGGATTCAAAGTGGCAGAGGCTTTTCTTTTTACAATTTTTCACTTTGTTGTTGACAGTCACTGGCAGTATGATCCACTAAACATAATTGGAACAAAGCTTAGAATGAATGGGATCTCCGCAAGAAAACTTCACAATGAGAGTATGCCATTGATAGAAAAATTTAAAAACATGGAGTCCTAGGATGGGTCAAAAAAGAGATGGAGAAATATGCCGCTGAAAATAATATTTCTATACAAGAATTGTCATCCCAAATTATGACATTGCACAAGTAGAAAGGAAAAGTGCAGCATAGGACATCCTACAATTTCTACCATTAAGCTGCTCAACCATCTACAAAAGCTATTTCAAACAACCTAGCTTTTCAATGTAAAGATGATAATTGGATTGCAACCAAAATTAAAGTTTTTTGGGAAATGAGGAAGAATCTTGGAGAACCAAAGACCTCTGTAGATCTTTATGATCCAGACGAGGATGAAATTTTTAGTGATTTGTGGAATGTGGAGCATCCTATTCAAGCACATCCTAGCAATTATAATGATCAAGATACTGATCTTGATGGGTAGGATTCTGTGACAATTGCTACTAGAGTTAGGGCATCCACAAAAAGAAATATATGGAAAAGGGGCAGAGATGGTAGAAAAAATGGGTTTTCTGGGTAGGGGTGGTCTAGATCTCACAGGAGAAGGTAATTGGTATCCAATTGCCACACCTGCTCCGCCAAAATGTGGTAGGATACCAGTAATTAGAGGTTCATCAAAAAAAGGTACTACTTAGTCTCATACCATTCCACCTTCATTTGTTCCAACTTCAAATCCAGTTCTACCTTTTCCAAGCACTCAGATTCAATCTGAATCAAGTTCCACTTGCACTGGTGGGGATGGCATGGGTAGTAATAGTGGTACAAAAGGAAATTAAAACTGGGCATGATATCAATAGATCCCAGAGATCAAGGCAGTGTAAAGAAGCAAAAGGTTATGATACTAATGCCAATGGTGTCTGTGACTATGAGTCCAACAATTGCAACACCTTCAGGACAAAACCCTCCAAATAGTAAAAATACTCCACTTTTAATGGGTCAGGGTGTTACTACTACTAATCCTCATGGTGAAATTATTAGAACCATAGGTGGAAGCTTGTACATCACTGCAAGTTCTATTTCACCTTTCAAACATTCAGTTGTGTCAGAAAACCCTAATTTTTGTTACAATGATTTTGTAACTAACTTTGAACAAACAAAAAATAGGAATAGACAAAATACTAAGGCATTGAAGAGGGATGAATTTGCGTAGCTCATGATGCAGAACCTACATTGAATAGATTATTTCCCACATATGACCCAAAGAAAGAAATGATGGAGTTCATGGTTGTTATGCCCCCAGCTAGAGATAAAAATCTACTAGAGAGTCAAATAGATCCATCTGAATTTTAAGTTAGGACCCTCCAAATGGATTTATCCAAAACTAAAAATGTGGACAAGATAAATGTGTTGAAAATGACCAACTAAGTGGTCTACAGTTCAGTGATGAATTTGGAGAGAGATAATGGAAAGCTTTAGGGAAGAATAGAAAAGTTACATGCATACCTAGCAAATGAAAAGGCAAAGGAGAAAGCAGCAGATAACAGGTGCAAATAATTAGAGAAAATCATAAAAAATTCATCCTCTAAGGAAGCAATTGGACAACAGGAACATATGGAGGTAGAACTGGAATTTGTGAGGGAAAAATTGGAAGAGAGCAATAAAAGTCTCGAGGATGAAAAAGTCTCTTCTTTAAATTTATACAAAAGTATGGGGAGTGCAGCACAAGTAAATAATAAATTAAAGAAAGAATTGGAGGATCAGAGGGTAAAATAAAAATAGTGGGAAGAGAAATAAAACCAATGGGAAGAGGAAGCAAAGAAAATAAAAAAATAAAGTGAACACCAGTTGTCAGAATTGAGAGAAAAGCTAAAGAAGGCAAATAATACAATTAAAACTTATGAAAATAGCTTGAATGACCAAATGAAAAATACAGTCAAGAAAATAAAAAGAGACCTTTGGGGGAAAATAAAGGTAACTGGTGATAGTTTGTGTGATTGGTTTGAATTGAATGAAAGTCTTAGAGATGTTTTTTGGAAGCTCAAAGAGCACATTGAGAAGAACAAAAAATTTTGTAAGAGAGAGAAAACTGCAAAAAAAATTTTGAATCAAATCAACACAACCAATGATAGGCGTTTTTAAATAAATGGAATTGATGACCATGTTCGTGCATCAATAAAAACAACCTCTATCTTTCAAAAATATTAGAAACTAAAGGAAGTAGAGGAAACTCTTGCCTTATTTGAGAGAAAGCTCACCAAGATGAATAAAAAAAAAACCAAAATGATAGGTCATGGTTTGGTGAGTCTTGGTCCTAGTAACTCATTAAAAAATTTTGTTGGAAGAGAATCCTACTAAAAAAGGTTGGAGGAGACAATGAGGACTGATTTAGGCAAGCTTCCTCAGGACACAACTCATGAAGGCATTGCAAAGTGCATCAAACCATTGATAAAATTGAATGCAGTATTGGAAGGATCATTTATTCAAGTCACTCTAACAAGTATGGATGGCTGACGAGGTTGAAGGTCATCTACTATAACTTGACAAATATTGACCTTCCAAATGATGCAGAATGGAGCATGTTAACCAAACTAGTAGAATCATCTCATCAAAAATAGTATGTGAAAGTACTTTTAGTTTCAATCATCTCTAGAATATTTATCTATTGGTGTGAATTGAGTTAAAAGTAACAAGTTTGAACTTTGTTTTTTAAACAGGATCAATGTAATAGATGCTATAATGCTATTGCTAATTTTCTAAACCAGCCTATCAAATGCAAAAATGTATAGTTCTAGAGATGTTATACTAGTCTTGACTCTTCACATTAGGAAAATCGACCTAAAGCTATTGTTGCTTCCTTGTTTCTATAAAAGGGAATTTTGGGTCATTTTCTAAGGGTAATGATTAATGAAATTGAAATTGGGTATTGAATCTTGAGTCATAATTCATTGTCAATTCACTTTTGCAAACAAAATCACACAGAGTTGTGTTCTACTTCTTTCTACTATTAACGAATGAATTCTTACATTGTGTCATATTTGTAAATAAATTAATGAGAATCTCTATTTCTAAGAATTGTATCATATGAATTGCTATGTTTTCAAAAATAATTTTTTTTAAGAATTGTACCATAAGAGCTGAATAATGCAAATGAAAACCATTATTAATTGTACAATTCATGAGATTATCAACCACATTCATGTTTTTGAATTTTGACAATGGAGACTAAGAGATGCATGGTTGATGATGAGATATAGAAACTGACAGTAAAATATAGCAAAAATTTTAATAAATATCTAGGACCTGCTACTTCTACAAAGGTTCAAGTTGCCACATCATATCATTATCAGGATCCTTGGATTCATTTCCATCAACTTCATAGCTTCATTGGTTCTTTGATATGTTTTCTGCACTCTGCATACCTCTGCTTATCTCAAGTTCAATGCTAGCATTAACAGTACTAGTACATGAGTCAATGACAGTCACATCATTGTCTTTGGCACTCCCACTTTGGTTTGAAATGTTGCCCAGCCCTCTTCTCTGACATTTCTTCCTCCATAATTTCAGTTCCCTATCATAAGGAAAAGTATGAACTTCATACTTGGATGTATAGATCCTCAAGAAATTTTCCAAATTCTTGTCTAGTTTATTTCTTAGCTTTGAATTTAGGAACCCCAAAGCACTGAAAACTCTCTCATCCTCCACTAAACCTAATATCATGGTCAGACATAAATCAACAAGCTTGAAACATTCTGATATTGACTCAATCAACATTTTTCTCTCAGCTAGATATTTCCAAAGCCTTGTTGTCGATCCATCTTTGTGGGGGTTCTGAATAATATTATATTTTTCCCTCATTGTCTATGAAAAATAGCCTAATTTTTCTCTCTAACGAGATTCATCTAAAATTCCATTTAAAGTTACTCCATTTAACTCTTTGGTTTTACAAAAATGATCTATCGAAGCTAGTAGCTTAGTTTGATAATCATTTGAATTGTTGATACTCCAATATCGAGGAAACACAATAGTCATGGATTCAAGTAGTTTGACTGCATGGAATCTTTCTCTAATCTATGAGGAAATATCATAGGCAATGCGCTTCACAGAAACAGTTATAGACTCAATGATCTTGGTAAAGTCTTCCATTTTAACACTTGATACTCGCTTCCTATTGTTCCTTCCTGGTTCCTCAAACTCAACCCTGGCATAGTAGTACATTGGTATCTCAACTCCATGTACTCTGCACATAACTCCCCATTTACATCGATCTTTAAAAATTTGTCAGGATTGTCAAAATCTATTATTTTAAGCCAGCTGGAAAATTTTACATCATCACATGATTGATAGAGATTATCTACCATCATGCATGTCAATTTACGAAGTGCAACATATTCTGCAATATACATTGCTCTTTGTTGGGCCTTTTTCATTATATTTCTCATTTCCTCTAGTAGGGAGAGAAGACCTGCTAATGTTAAGAGTGTCTCTATATTACTTAACCTTCACAGAAGCTCAGGAAATTTGGGTAGCCCTGCTTCTTCACGACTTGAGTTCTTTAGACCAAGAAATGATTGCTATTCTAAAAACACTCGATGCGCTGGTCTATCCAAAGAGATCCATCTTGTATAATTATCCTTCAGAAGCTTGTTCCCGTCATTTAGTCCTTCGGAAAAGTATTGAAATTCCCTCAATCGTTTCAGAATTTGATAGAAGTATTGGTAGAGCTCTTTGATTAAAACTTCAATTTTTTGTACTGGACTATGCTTACTGACAACTCCAAAAGCTAGATTCATTCTATGGGCCATGCAGCGAATGGGAGTAAAGTAGGGTGCACAAGAAGATTGTATCTTTGTGCAAAGACCGCCCCTGTGGCCTTACAATACTGAAGCTCCATCCGCTCCAACACACACCAACTTATTGGAAATCAACATGTCATTTATACCTCCATATTCAATTAGATAACTCTTTACTAATTCAAATAAATTTTCAGCTATCGCATTATCCTTAATTTTAGCAACAGTTAGTAGATGAGGTTGGCAAAAAAAATTGTGTATATTATAAAAATGCATGCATACCCATGAAGTATTATCTACTATTGTAACCTCGCTAAAGAAAATGCAATAAAATTTTACTCTTTAATTTTTACCTTTAGATCCTCTTTTTCAAGATCGGCAAGACAACTTGCCCATTCCCATCCACTATTTATTGACCAGTGACTATTAGGATAGTTACAAACTTTCAGAAAGTGTAATAAAGCACTAAATGATGGGTAGTTTGTCATAGGATGCCCTCTACTCAAAATATTAAAAACAACACTTAACTGAACAACTTTTCCCATTAGTTCTACTTCCAATTCTTTTCCAAAACAAGCTTCAATAGAGCCTTTAACTTGAGCAGGCTTGGTCTATATATTCTGCTGAAATTCATATAATTCTACATTCTTAACATGCAGAGATTCATCCTTTGTTTTCCATCTTATCACTGATTTTCAACTCCATCTGTGGTTTTCTTTTCATAAACTTTACCCATATGCTTCTCTATGATGTTGATTTTTAACTACAACCTCTTTTCCTTCTTATTTATCTTGGTGCAAATCATACATATGCATTCTACAGAAGGCTGATCTTCAATTGGATTTTCCACTAGTTCAATGAATGGATACTTTCACACCCATTCTATTTGAAAATTCCTTGACAACTCCCACTTTCGATCATTTTTTGATTCCCTATCCTTCTTTGAATTTTTTTTTCTTTTCTTTTTCCCTGAACCATCATCATCTCTGACATTCTCAGTCTCATCCAAGTTGATTATCTCATTATGGCTATTTAACTAGAAATCTTCTTCAAGTTCATCGTGATCTGAGATATCAACTTCACCTACTTCTTCAATATGTCATGTAGTTTCAGGTTGTGAATCTTAAAAATCTACTTGTGATGAAGCAACTTCCTGATTTTGGACAGAAACATTTCCAACCCCATGACCAAAGTACGATGATAAGGTTTTGCATTTTGCTGGCCTCTCTTGGTTTTCCCCATTTGCAAGAGACTTACCCTTGGCATTATTCTTGTTCGACATCTCCATTCTCCAATGATTTCCAGTGCAAAATAAAAATGTTAAATTGTTGATGAAGTGACAATAGACTATAATATATATAAATATGATTCTGGATTTATTGGCCCTAAAATCATGTCTGAGGTCTCCCTGGTCACCACTGTTTGCTAATTGGTTACCACTAAAAAATAATGAACTTAAAACTACAAGAGTCACAGAATAAGAATCACTTACCTTTGCATCAAATTAAATTGTAGTCGCGACTTTCCAATACAGTATGCAGTTGCACTCAACAGTCTGAAACTTTGCTATCGATCAAATTTTTTTATACTAATTCTTATTTGGCAAGTTCGGCGGGAGGTATTACCGTATTAGGTATACAAATATTTGGAATTGGCAAAACCTGCATAATTATAACACGTCTTTTGTTATTTCTGAGGTGATTATGGGTCATCCAATACCTTCACATAATTAATAAAGTTAGCAAAATTACGTCGGTTAGAGACACGCATCCATAAAATTCTAGGAAAATTTGGGGCCGCCTATAAATATATATGTATAAAAATATTGGCGAATATAGGTCACCCATTTGAGGTCGCTTAGAAATTATAGGCAAATGTTTTAAATTTATAGGGACCAAAATTTATATTCCATTGGCGATAAGGTGTAAGAAATGGAAAAATTAAATAAACTGATGGGCCCGGACCTTGGACCTAATATTAATAAATGTCAGGTGATAGGGTCAATCGAATAGATGGAAAATATTTGTCAATTCTCAGGTCGCCGACATGCGACATTTTCCAAATGGGGAATAATCGCCACTAAATTTTTCATTGATTGGGATGCATCCTTCCTAATCCTTGTTGGGATTGCATCTTTCCTACATCTAGAGCATCCCATATGCTATTCCTCTATCTTGGCCTTTTGGCTCAACCGGGGTAACATCATGCATATTTGCCTCATTTCATTATTTATCTCTGAGCTTCAGTCTTGTACAAATCTTGTCTATGTCAGTCTAGTCTTGTGTTTGGTCCCACTTGTGCATATCTCACATTTTTGGTTGGTATCCTTGCAGAAAGTGATCCAGTTTTAGATCCTAAATCCCGTGCTTCAACAAGTTCCTTTTGATAAAATCGTGTTTCAACAATTTGATCTCAGTACATCTTTTTTCCAATCAGATACACAATTGACATCTCCATGGAAATGGGTCCTTAAGGATGTATCCTTCCTCTCATTGACCTAAATCCAATCATCTTTCTAGAAATGGGTCCTTGAGGATGTACCCTTCCTCTTGTTGACCTAAATCTAGATCATCATCATCATCAGTAGGTTATTGTAGGATGTATCCTTCCTCTTGACCTAATCTCAATCCAATCATCATCCCATATCATTTATCTCTCTTGAAAAAGGTGTCTAGTTATTGAATTTTTGATCTTGAAATTTGACTTTGGATCTTGGTTATCATTCCTGATTCTCCCGGTTGTTCTCCTCCTCAAAGTTGCCACAATTTGTTATATCATGGTATGCTGCGAATGGATACACCTGGGATAGGGAACTTGATCTTTTTGTTTTCTTCTTATGATTCAGTCAGATATGACCCTTGCATGTATGTAATCTGTTTGGGTTTGCATGCTGCACTTGGGAAGTGTTGTTTTCTTGTGGGCTTTTCCAGCATCATTTCCACCATGGCTCTTCTGGGACTCATGTTTGATGGTAGGTAAACCCCCATGCATCTGTTGTGTTAGTCCTCTACAACAATGGTGACAAGGACTCATGTTCCTAGTAACCTTGACATAGTCTCTAGTGTTGCTATATCAAAATAAGTGCTCAACTACATGGCGGTATTCCATCCCAAAATAACCCCCGCTCAAGCTTCAAGAAAAATCCTCCCCCCATCAAATCCCCAGAAAAGCATTTTCTTTTTTGTCCAATCAAATCCCATCCCCATCACAACATTTCCCTTTTAGTCCAATCAAATCCCATCTCAAACCTAACCCTTCAGCCTTGATGCAAACCTCACTATCCCATCCCTCATTCTTCTATCCCCCCCTTCCTTTTTCTTCTATCATGTCTCTCCTGGCCATCTTTTCAAGATGACGCCAAGGCTTCACCTTTTCTCCCTGTCGCCCTCTCGAGGAGGCATCAACCTCGTCATCCTATTCTAAATATATCCTAATTATTACTCTAGGGAAATTTTTTTGCCTACGTTCATATCTTCTCATCGTTTATATTTGTAAACCTCTTCGAAATAGCGTTATTCTAACACTATGTCAAAGAGGGGAAAAATGTAGACACCTAAATCTGATTAACCTAATTCAATCATATTTAGTGCCTTCTAGGACATATCAACAAAGTAATTAAGCATTACTTAATTGACCTATGTCATCTCCTAGCCCTAATTGATTCAACTAATTGGCTATAGTCTTGATTTATTATTAAAAGAAACCAATAGCTTACTAATTAATTAAAACCCTATTCCCCTATTATGGAATGAATATGTTATTTATGTAATTCAATTTATTAATATTCCCTTTAACCCCTAACCTATACCAACCACCTAACTAAGAGTTCAAACTCATCCCAACCCCTTCACCCCATGCTAATCCTAATCCTAATCCTAACCCTATCCTAAACTCTCTCTAATGATGTCACATTCCTAATATTTGGATAAGGAATTCAATCCCTTCCCCAAAGTCAACTTTCTCAAGCTCTATCTTATCCCCTCACCCATGCCTAATTAATTCCTCTCACAATCCTCATTAAGGCTCTTACACCCTCATTAATAGCCTTATCTCCTAAAGTCTCCTCTCATCTCCTTGACTCACTTCCCTAAATGGTCACATTCCTCCCTCTTTTCAACCCAATCATATTGTGACACTCGTAATCATATGATGCACTTGAAGAAGCACAATCCATGTTCTCTCTTCTAGGTGCATCTGAGCGTCTCCTTAGGTTTGCATCCCGACTCTTGATTTCTCACTCATTTTCTATAAAAGAAACCTCATTCCTTCACAATTTAATCTACCTTTCATGCATTGTTATAATGCTAGTTTTGAGAGCAATTTATAAATCCAAATCCAAAGTAGAGTTATAATGTCATTTTGAAGAACCCCTCTTGAAGCTTGAAGCATATCAAATCTGGAGCACACATCCATAAGCATGGAAAAATCAAAAGATCAAAAGAGAGCTTAGATTTTGTTTTAGGGAGGTTTGTGCTCCTTGTGATTTTATTGTTTTTAGGCTTTCTTTTCAGTCCAATCATGTATGTAGTTTAGATTATTAGTTATAGAGTGTTTTAATTCGTTATTATGCTCTTTTACACCTAATTTTCATAGCTTACAATAAGAACATATAGGAACACACAATATTTAAATAAATTGCGCCAAGATTATGTAGGCATAAGAATTGAAACATTCAAGTGGAGAAGAGAAGGCATCCATCCAAGGTCTCCAAGTCTTCTTCCTAGATCCATTCAAGCATGTCAATCTCTTTCCTTTGATGCAAGATTTCTCTCCCATGATGACCAAGTAGAGAGATTCTCAAGTGGTGCAATGAGGTTCCTTCTTCAAGTGGCATAACTACATTCATGATCTAGAGATCATGATTATGGATCTCATACATTGGTGTGGACGTCCTTGATCTTCCTACATCTCCATTCCAAGTTCAAATGCAAGCATCTTCATTAATTTGTGTGATTTCTACATCTATTCATGAGGGTTTTATACAAGGTGAATCAAACATTTACCTTCCTTTCCTTTTTATATTTTCATTTACTTATCAATTCCAAGGTTAATTTCTAAACTAGGGCTTGACCAATTCAAGCCCTTTTCCACAAAAAATTTCTCTTTTTCTATGTGCAGGAACAAGTTTCAGGATCTATGGAACTGGACTCAGGCATTTTTGGGGCTATCTTAGAGATCAAAATCAAAAAGTACACAATAAAAAATATAGGGGTGTAGTTGAATCTTGAATTGTACCTAAAAATTTCACTTGTTCCTTAAAGGCACATATTTTCAAAGTTGAGAGTTACAGGTGCCAGGGTCCCAAATCCATAACAGTTTCAATATGTGACATCTTTGTGACTGGGAATTGCAGTTTCAAGCCATATAACCTCCTAATTCACTTCAAGGTGCACAAATATTTCCCTAATCTTGCATTTACTCTCATATTTATCATTGCAATAGTAATCCTTAGTTACTTTTCAAATATGTACTTGTTCATTAATCAATTAGTCAAATCCATTAATTCCTTAGTAACAGAAATAGGTCTTATCCTCCTCCTTTTGCATCTAGGCTTTTCATTTGCACCCTTCATCTTGGGTTGTGCTAATAAAGATTAGATATAAAGAGGCTAGGTTTGTCTAGTCCCACAATATTATAGCAAGATTTAGGTGAGTGAACTCTACCTTAGCATTGATACCCATTTTCTCCTATACAAAAGGTTTTAACATCAATGAGAACACTGCCAAAATATTCTCAATATGTTCAAGACTATCGAATGTAGTAATGGTAGGATAAGAGTTTTCCCTTGTTGGTAAGTTCCTATCTTTTGGACCTAATGTGATCAATTTAGAAAATAGGTTGATGAAGTATGATAGATAAAAGGAGGTATTAATAGAAGTGAGATTGCTAATGGTGTAATTTAATTTACTTTTGTTAGTAAAGAAGATATAATCAAAGTTTTAATAGGAGGCCCTTGGGAATCACATAAGGGTTTTAAGAATTTTCTTTCCTTGTGTTAATGAAAGTGATTCTTTGACCTATCAAATGATCTAGGTTCTCTTGCCCCAACTTGGCTTTGCCTCCTGGGGCATCCTTTGGATTTTTGGAGTTACAATATTTTTAGGGCATTGCTAACTCTTTTGGCCATTTTTTGGTCATAGATAAAGTTAGACAATATAAATCAAGATTAGCTTTTACAAGGATATGTGTGAATGTTGTAGTTAGCTCAATTTTTCTTTCTTCTATCACTTAAAATATCAATTTGGTGTATGGAAATGTATATGCCTATATCTCCACACTCAAACGAGGGTTAGTAGCACCGATTTACAATGAAAGAAATCAACACACTACTAAGAATGAGCCTATGAACAATAAAAAGAAATCATTAGAAAGGAAAACAAATAAATGCAAACCCCAATGCTTGAAGCTTCTATTGCTTCTCTCTACTCCTTCTGAAATGATGCATGGATGGTGCACAATATTGGAGCTGACAAAATCTATGACTTGGGAGTGTTGAGAAAATGAGATCAAAATAATAATTATTTTTATTGATGCTTCATACAAAAATCCTGCATAGTAATTGTGCACAAAGTTGGAGATTGTGGATCATTTCAAATGGTGGAGAAGGATTGATTTTATAGATTATGGAAATGATTTGGACAGATGCGATTGATCCTAGAAACTTCAAAATTGATGTCTCAGATCAAAAGGAACTGAAGAAGCAATCAGTAAACTCCTGTTAACTGAAGAGAAGAGGAAATGGTTGAGTCAACTAAAGACTTGATTGTCAGTTATCTTTTTGAACTAGAGAGAAGATGGAGTTATTTATGCAATCAAAGATATTTAACACGAGTTCCCTTTTTGAACTAGAGAGAAGATGAAGCAATTCATGCTATTACAAAGATTGATCATGAGTTACCTTTTTAGAACTAGAGAGGAAATTGATCAATTATTTAATTGATTTTAGAAATTAAAATACTCATAAATGAGATATTTGAATTCTATTTTGGTTTAAAATAGAATTAAGAGTGAAATTAAATTAATTTAATTAGAAGAATAATTAATAAGTTTAAATATTTGAATTTAAACTTTAAGAAATTGAATTTAATTAATTAATAGATATTAATTAATTAAGCTTTATTAACTAAATAAAATTAGTTATTTAATTAATTTTGGAGAAATGGTTAAATGATTAGATGATTGGATTTAGAAGAAAAAGATGACTAACTAATGATTAAAAATGATGTTAATTAGTAAAGGAAAATTAGTAATTAAATGCAAGGTCTCAAGTCTATCCATTTTAGGGTGTCTACGGGAATCAGCCCCTAGAATAAAAAAATGCTAAGGATTTCTATCAATTATGTTGAAGATACGATCATCTAAGTGATTCTCATAAAATAAATTTCTTTCCCAAAAAAAAGAGAGGAAGAAAACATGAATACAAACATGTAAGGTAAAAATGAAGATAAAGAAGAAAATCCAAGCCCCACAACTCTTCAAGGGAAAGGGACGAGTATAGAAAAACAAATTATTCAATGAAAATAGAGAAACCAACGAGGAAACATATTATAGTTCTAAAGAAAAATAGAAACAAGAATGCCCAAAAAGAGGTCTTTGATAAACAAACTAATCATTAATTTTAAAAAGGATTCTTGAAAACCATTTTTTCTTGAATTTTTAAGAAATGAAATAGTGTCTTCCAAGGTTGTGATGTAGGAGCACCCTGGGATAGTTGGCAATCCTATGTCATCAAAAACATGTTTTGGTTTTATTTATGTTTTTTTAGTTAACTTGGTTGGAGACTTGAGGTGCTCGGTCACTTTGGTGGGAGTTCTCAGTTGGAAGATGTATTGCTTCACTGTTGAACTCGGTGACTGGACTCGGTGGTGCTTGGTATTGTTATTTTTGGTGATATTCTACTTGGGGTACACTACTCAGTGGTGTCTATTCGGTGGAGTTCTTCTTGGTTGTGTCATTCACTGAGTGGTCTGGCTCTTGGTGTGCTTGTTTACTGACTGGTTGTTGGGGTTCACCGACTTGTGTTTATGGATTGGGCGGACATTAGAGATTTCATCCATGATTCAAGGGGGTCATTGGGATCATGCTAACTTCTGAGGCCTGTAGAATTGTGGTATTGGATCTTGTGTGGACCTAAATCTAGGTTGATGTATTCTCCTATGTATTTTTTTATTATTTGTAGTCATCTCGTTCATTGTAGAGTGTATGACCGACTGGGTCATTTAATTTTTTTTTACAAGCCGACTTGTGGCAAGTGTGTATAAAAGAGAGTCTAGGTTGATGTTTAGAAGAGAGATGGAAATGATGAAAGGATAGATAGATGATAGAAGAGTAAGCTAATAAGATGAAATATTGTAAGTTTCTGCATATATTTGTAAATGGGTAGATAGAGATTGCAGATTGATTGGTGTCTTGCGAGCACAAGTTCAAATATGGTTTCTTCCACTTAGCTATATGGTAGATGGATAAGGTTGGATCCTATGAGATCTTGTTGAATCTATTGATTTAATTGGCCCTAATAGGGAAGGCCTTATAGCCCGACATGTTGCATGTAATTGGAATTCTTAGATAATATAAGCTGATATTGATATATGTTGTGTTGTGTTGTTTTCATTGTGTGGTTCTTGTTGTTGGCTCCAAGTTTGAACAGTCCTTTATTGGATCCTCTGACCTTGACTACATCAAGTGGTATTAGAGTTGGTTCATTTCTTGTGGAGCTTAGGGTTTTCAAAGATCTGGAGAGATTCCTCTGAGAATATTGGACCCTAGGGTGATTGCTGGTCTTTCTGAGGAGTTTGAAGCGAGGATAACATAAAGATTCAGATATGAGATGATGGTAATAAAGAATAAAATCATAAAAGGTATCATAAATGTTGGATTGCATAGAGGTCCAAGAATGGATGATGGTTATGAAGAAACTATTGAAGATTTTGAAGTTGCTAGATCTAGTGGAGATGACAGAGTCGATCGGATAGAGAGATCTAGAGGAGACAGATATGATCATTTAGAAAGATCTGGAGCTCGGTTGAGTACAAGCTACCAAATGGAGGTGTCCAATTTTTAAGGTACATTGAGACACGAGGATCTGATTGATTGGATCAATGAGTTAGAAGACTACTTTGAGCTGGAAGACATTGAAGATCCTCTTAGAGTAAGGTTGGCACAAACTAAGTTGAAGGGACATTCTTCTTTATGGTGGAAAGAGTTGTAGAGGGGCGATGAAGAAGAATGTGAGATGAAGATCAATCAGTGGAGGTTGATGGTGGAAAAGCTAAAGGCTAAGTTCATTCCTTCCGACTATGAACTTGAGTTATTTAAGAAATTACAGAATCTAAAACAGAAGGAGATGACTATGGATGATTATACCGAGGAGTTCTACAAGCTAACTATTCGGTCTGGACATAGAGAACTTTCTAAAGAAAAGGTGGCAAGGTATGTTAATGCTATGAAATTCAATATCCAAGATGAGTTGGTTATGTGCACCAAGTTGTGGACCAAAAAGGGGGGTATAAGTGTATGTGTCTAAATGTTGACCTCTAAATCAGCCACACCACAACATAGTCATTGCTCAATCATTGAATCGCGGAGATGAACATGAATTGTTCATTCCATAATATCGATTGAATTGACCTGTTGCCTCCTATTTAGTTGGGGTGTTTAATTACTCTCAGAACAAGAGCCAACAACCATAAACCATTGCTAAAAGGGAGGATTTGAATGTTTTGAAAACTGAAATGCAATTTATTCTATATGAGAGATGCAATTATAATCTAAGAATGAAGATGCAGATTTTAATCTAAGAAACTTGAAAAGATAACATAATTAAGCTACTTGATAAATAAGAAAACTAAATTAAGATGAAGAATGCCATTAAGCTAAATGAAATTACAATAAATATGCAACAAAAGCTTGGAAATATGAGAAAATTGAGACAATAATTCACTATAGTTTTGGTATCCTAAAATTGCTCTCCTTCAAATGAAGGAAAGAAGGTCCATAATATAGAAAAGCCTGAAGAGAGGATGAAGAGTTTCTTGGGAAGAAATGGTTGACTCTTCATCTCCATGGAGGAAGGTGAGACAAAAAATGAAGGAATTATTTAATTAAATAAATGAATTATTGCCACATGGGTGTCTTTTCTCATTATTTGAATTATTAAATTCAAGTGAGAATAATCCATTCAAATAAACAAATAATATTTAATTCCCTTGATGTGTAATAGATAAAGGGGGTGGGATTAATTTAATTTAAAAGCACTTAGGACTTTAGAATTAAATTAATTAATCATAGGGATTTTTAGCTAATAAATCGTGAAAATTTAGGAATTAAATATAGTGTAAGATTTATGCAAATTTAGGTTTTCTGTATTTAAGACTAAGTCAATTAAAGACAATTAGGAAGGAGAATTTGCCTAGTACCATAGGACTTCGATGATGAGAAATTAAAGAAATGCACCAAAATTGATTAGAATTGTAAGGTGCCAATTTTGGGGTTTTACATTTTGCCCCTCTTTGAATTGGTGTGCAAGCAGTGCGTTGATTCAAAGAATAGTCTGATGTGAAAGATGAAGATTTCAGGAGTCTAGGTTAGGTTGCCAAGACACTGATCAAATCGAGAAGCAGAACCATGTTCAGAATGAAGCATGATTCTCCAAAGTCTAAGTTAGATTACGAAGGCAACGATCCAAATACCAATTGAGAGAAAATTGAAATTGAGGTTAGATTGCCCCAATGTCCGTTGATAGCTGATGAAGATTTAGGACTATCTCCAGAATTAGGGTTACATTGCCCCAATACGAAGGCTAGCCCTCCGAGATCCGGGTTAGGTTGCCCAGATAACGGTCGAAAAGAGCTTTTGAGAGCTGTCTTCAGAACGAAGCATGAATTTTAGGAATTAGGGTTAGATTGCCCCAATACCCAATGAGATTTCAAGAATCATCTCCAGAATGAAGCTTGATCCTTGAGGATCCGAGTTAGATTGCTGAGATACCTAGAAAGATAGATGACAAGATGACAAGATGCGAGGCATCAAGATGCCCCTAGAGATTCAAGATCATGGAATATCCAATTTTGACCATAAGGTACGAAACATTGAATACATGCCCCAAGTGATGAGATGCCCCTAGCAATGGGGTTTTTGATTCAGATTAGATTTTTTCGAGAATGATGCAAAGAAATTCAATGATGCAATCATCCTTCCCCCTCGGGAGCGAAATAGAAAGATTACACAAAAGAAAGATGATCGATAGCAAAAGATTGCAGATAGAAGTAAGATTGAAGATCCAGAGGAATTTAGAGATAGGTCAAGAGAAGGTAGAATCGATTTAGAGCGATCAGGAGGTCCTATTGATTAGGTTTGACCATAGTTGACAAAGTTTGACTAGAATTGACTAGAGTTGACTAGAGTTGATTTTTCATGAAAAGATTGTAAAAGCTGAGAAAATGATGATGAGAGATGATTCTGACAAGAAAGTGACGTCAGAAAGATGACTGCACAAGCGTCGAAGCACGTCAGTCCCAAAATTTAAAAATGTGATTTTGAGCTACTTAGGAGTTTTGAATTTTGATTCTGATCACAAAAATGGATTCAGAACGGTCGATTTAGCCACTTTTGAAGAGTGAGAGCGAGGATTGAATACTTGTACAGTCAAGAGGAATCTAGGACAAAAGATGAGAACCTTCGAAGAATGAGAAGACAATGAAGAGAGCACCAAAACTAATGCTATGCAAGATTAACATGCGAGTGCAAGCCTAAGCTAAATGCAACCCTAGGACTTGGTTGTTGGACTCATCGCATAATTATCATCATCAAGTTTTGGAATATTGGAGTCAATACAATCCTTACTAGCGCCAATACAACCATAAGAATATGAATATGACTTTCATCAGATAACATGTAGGAAACGAACATAAGCACCAGGGCACAAAAGCCAAGATGACATGAACATTGTTTCCAGTTTGATATAGTAAGAGTACACAAGTAAACAAATAGAGTAATAATAGTCAAAGAGATAGTTCCAACCTCCCCTTGGCATACAAATAAAAAAGATCGAGGGATGTAAGGCTTTCCCACCTTAATGTAGAAGCTCTTATCATGTACACCCTCTTTATTTGACACTGTCAGATCATCAAAACCACACCCACAAGCAGTAGACAAAGAAAATATCAATGAAATTCATGAGAATAGACAACATACAAAGAAAGATTCAATCATAGCTTATCATGTTTCAAAGTTTACGAATGTGCATGTGTTTGATTGCTATCAAGAGATGTTTACGTTGCGATGTCCAATGTGTCCAAAGATAGTGTTAAAAAACACTATTTGATTGGGGTGTTGAGAAACACCAGATTATGCCAGTAGATAGTTGTCCTTTAGAACTGACAAGATTAATGACTCGAGTGTAAACCAAAGATGCAATCAGAGTGGGGAGCCATGCCCCCAAGTAATGAATGTTGATGACTGACTTGACTCATATAGAGAGGACAAATCTAAGTAGATTTCCCCCAAGCTATGATGCTGGGGTCATGTCAAGTTAGGTGAGATCTTGAAAAGACCCAAAGTGTCATGGAAGTGACTGGAAGCTATGTACAGACTAAAGAAAAGCACACAAAGACTGAATATTGATAGATAGAGAATTTGGGTATCACTCCAACTATAACGAATTGATGTCAAATATGCAGATAGTGAGTTGATGTGAGAAATCTTAGTAGTACAGTGATAGTAGGCAGACACAGTGAGAATCACTGGTGACTAACATGAGAAAGATTCTCAAGTATAAAGATCGGCGTGAGATCAAGGCATCAGCAGGCAGACTTAGTGAGAACCATTGGTGATTGATGTGAAGAGGAGAGAGACTCCAAAAGATAGGACAATTCTCCCTAGACCAGGAAGATGCCCCCGAGTGTGACCAATTTCAATCCATGTAAAGTCAAGCGAAATCTCAAAAATAACTAAGAGCGAATGCATGGGCGAGAAAACTAAAGCAGGAAAGGAAACTAAAGTAAGAAAGCAAACTAAAGCAAGAAAGAAGGAGAGCAAATTGCAAGAAAGCTAAGGGATGCCGCGATAGATAGAGCATTGTGGAACAAGAGGCGCCTATTTACTAGGTTTTCACCATCTTGGCAGAAATTCTATTTTTGCTACCATGACGTTTGTTTGCAAGGTTTTTATCAATGACACATTTTTCTCTTTTTCTCATTTTTTTTATTTTTATTTTTTTTGTATTTTTTCATTTTTTCATTTTTTGTATTTTTTATTTTTTCATTTTTTTTGTATTTTTTTATTTTTCAATTTTTTTGGTATTATCAAGGCGTCTGTTTACCAGGTTTTCACCAGGATAATAGATACATCAAAGTTCCTGTTTGCCAAGTTTTCTCTAAGATGATCATTTTTTTCAAGAATTTTTACAATTTTAAGGATTTTTTCAGGACATTTTGTTATTTTTTAGAGATTAGTCGATCTCAAGCAAGATCACATTGGTTTGACCCCAATGTCTAGCAAGGTGGAGGACATTAGAGATGGATTAGAAAGATGATGTATGAGATAAATAGCCAATGATGGATGAAGGTGAATGCGACCCTCAAAGACAGTCTCCTCAAGAATACCCGAGCTAGGGAAAAAATAATATAACAATGTAGGCTCATGGAGCGATGTTGTATAGCATATAGGATGATGACCAGATATCATGAAAGCAAGTGGTCCAAAAGAGTGGACATGTCAAGAGATGTTTTGAGAAGCAATTTTGCATATTTTGTTCTTCATTTTAATCAAGACCAAGGGGTCAAGTAGATATGATTGAGCTATTATAGTGCAATTAGGATGAAGGTGACGGAGGTATAAGTGAATGTTTTGGGATTATGAAAAAAATGCACAAATATATGAAAGATAGGCTTGGGATAAGTAAGGTCACGATAGGGTACCATGGATGAGAGAAAGTGAATAGGCTGATGGAAAGATAATGAATGTCAGGATACATGTGTGTTCACGGATAGGATCAACCTTGTCAAGATCATCACAAGGAACATGGATGTTCATGAGCTAGCTAGGTGTAAGATATGATGGATAAGACGACATGGAAGGAACTTTCCCCCAAGTGAAGAGTGCAAGTAGGAGGAATTACGCATGATGCCTATTTGCTAGGTTTTCATCATGGTACTTATCCAAGGTGCCACAAGAAGTAGTTTTCACCATAGGATGGATTGATTTATCTTTACTTTTTCTACCAAAGTGCCTATTTACCAGGTTTTCACCAAGACACTTTTTTTTTTGTACTTTTGACTTTGATGGAGGAACTTAAGCTTTGTGCTCTTTAGATAGTGCTCCTTTGAAGGATGTGTTATGATGGGCCAAGGCCGCCAAAAGTATGCTCTAAGATGTTGATAGGGTGATGGTAGGGAAGATTGATATGGAGGATAAAGGAGATGGTAGCCAAGGATTTATGCAATGGATTGGATGTAGGGACCCAATATGGAAGGGTAGTAGGTAGATGTAGGATGTTGGGAGTCTTGTGTAGGAATAGATGGAAATGTTGGCAAGATCAACATCGACACACATCTTAAAGGATGGTGGAGTAATAGAGGAAAAATATGTGAAATGGATTTAGGTTTTGATATGGATCTCAGTATACAAGAACCCAAGATGGATAATGAAGAGGGTGAAGTATTCAAGGTAATAGATTTTGGGACATGAGGACCCAAAATAGAGTTAGAAGATGGGAGATGTTTACATGGAGCTGAAGTAAAAAACTTTAGAAGCTTGGATGTCAACTCTGACTTTGCCTTTTTGTGCAAGTCTTTTAAGAGAGACTTGGGAATCCACATAACTTTTTCTTTTATTTTTGTATCCAAGTCCTTTAGAAGAGACTTGGGAATCCACATAGCTTTTGATTTTCCATTTGTATCATATGATTTAGAACGCAATTTCTCCATAATGGATTTAGGAACCCATATTTTCTTTGATTTGGTTCTTTTCTCGGTGGACCTATGTGGTCTCTTGAATATTTCCTTTTTATTTGTAGTCACATGTCAATTAGATGGGACATAGTGATCTTCATATGTAAGTGGATTCTTGTATTTTTTATTTTTTTGTTTCACATCTAGATTGTTTCCAAAAGACGTAGGAATTATGGATGAATAGGGTCGATATGACTGGTTCATATGGATGGGTTGATAAGGAGAATTCAAGGATGTATGACTTTTTTGATCTTGATAGGAGATAGGATAAGTGGATGACAGGCTAGTATTGATAGGCATGGTAGATGGAGGGACATAAGGACCCAATATAGATGGAAGGTTCGATGATCTCAGCTTTGGGATGTAGGGACCAAGGATGGATTTGGAAGATGTAGAAGACTGATGCTTACATTTGAATGGAGGGATATAAAGTGTGGAGGGGATATAAAAATATTTAGAGTGAGCTGCATGAACAAGGCTCTTCTCGTTTGAATTCACCTTTATATCAATAGAAGCATGAGTAGCTTTGATTGGAACAATTTTGATAGGAGTAGCTAAAGCTTCAGGGGATTTATTTTTCTGCAAGGGATTTGGAGGAACGATGTTTTCTTGAGGTGGATATGGAGGAGCATGACAAGGAGATGAAGGGATGCTCTGATCTTGACAAGGATCTTTAGATGGTGTACAAAGGGTAACTTTATCTTGATTTTCAATAGGTTCATTAGAGATGGTGGAAAGGATATCTTGATCTTACTTGGGAGATGGATAAGATATAGGAGATGGATTCTCCTCTTGACATGGAGCCACTTCTAAGGATGAGGTAGGAGTTTTGATTTGCATATGGGATTCTTGACACACTGATGGATAGTCATTTGGAATAGGCACAATAAGCATTGAAGCACATGGAAGCTTTGGGTCGATGATCTTTGAAGCCTGAGAAGGACTTGCAGTCGTATGCAAATTAACTTGGATCTCTTTTAGAGATAGTCCTTGAGGGTAGACATAGTCATCATTAGGTTCAATCCTTGATAGAGATGGGGAAGCTTTAGGAGATGGAGGAATAGTGGAAGAAGTAGATGGGATATGCAAACCATTGCTAGACAGGGATTCCTGATATTGATCATGCTTGAGATTAGTATCTTCACTAGATGA
>MU227225.1:2409992-2427594 GCA_018584345.1 Thuja plicata
ATTGATCATGCTTGAGATTAGTATCTTCACTAGATGATTCATTAGGATTTTCCACTTCGATTATGCCATCATCTATGAGATCTTGGATTTTATGTTTCAACTCCATGTAAGATGAAGTTTTATGCTTTTTATGTCGATGATATGCACAATAGTTACTCAAGAAGATGAATCCACATGATGTGGCTGGAGGCAATGTGATGAGATTATGCTCAAGAAGTTCCTCCAATGATGATTGATAAGATTGTCCCAAAGGAGTAAAGATTCTCTCTAAAGGATAAATAGATGCTTCTTGACTTGCAATATCCTTCTTTTGTAGATAGAAAAGGTTTTCATCTGATTCTGTCATAATTTTCTCTATATTCTCTTGATCAAAGATAGGATTGTCGTAAAACTATTCTTGATCAAAGATGGGATTGCCATACCAAGATTTATCCATGTCGGAAGAAAGTGGAGAGATGTGAGAATCATGATCAAATAATAAAGGACATCTTGATCTTAAGGAGGATTCATCAGATGAAGTATCATTTTCCTTCTTTAATCGTTGGAGTTTAGATTCCAAAGTTTGAAGTTGTTTTAATAAAGTTTCCATAAGGATCTCTTCTTTGCTTTTAGACATTGTAAGATTGTCTTGATGTGCTTGCTAAGAACATTGAAGAGGAGGTATGATAAATCAGTTGATTGACTGACAGGTGCTGAAATGATATCTAAAGTGCTAATTAAGTCCAAGACCAAAGGACAAAGGAGATAATGTCCAAATGAGAGAGAGAAGCAACAACTCTGATCTTGAGTCAAGGTTGACAAACCTTCTTTCGCAACTCAGGATAAGGACAATATAGACAAAGATGATAATGTTGAAATAGATAATGGGTCACTTGGACTAGCACAACAAAGTCAGATTTTGAAATAGCGACGAGTCAGGCTTTCAATAGATTTTAGTCAAAGACAGACGAGTAGCGATGTTTGATGAAAACACAGATTTTGTGAAAATTTGGATAGAACCTTCACAGTAGAAGATCAATTGGACAACAAGTTGATAGATTCTTAGGGTTTTGATAGTAGATGTAGAAACTCAGACAAGAGTCGATAGCTAACACCTAGAAGTGTAGATTTTGAATATGAATGATCGGTTTGATGTTTGATTTGAATGTTTGAGATGTTTGTTTGTTTTGATACTTCACCCATGCAAGACACATCAAGCAGAATGTTTGTAGTACCAAAACAGACACATCACAATCCTAGGATAGCCAGGGCAGTATCTATTGAATCCCCACTTGAACCAAAGTTCAGCTACGCTTACTCATAGCGAACAACTTAGAAGCTTGGAGGCATGGGATCCCCCTTATATGGGCACTCACTTCTCAGGAACACTAAGCTTCAAACCCTAAAGAAATTGCTTCCCAAAGGGCTATTGTCTCTATTAAGAGCCATAAAAGTGTGGGGTGTCTTAGTCGGTCTTTGACCTTCCACACCAATAGATAGAGAGTTTTTTGGATACTAGAACACACTTTGTAGTAAGGGCATCCAATCAGGTGGTTGTGATCAAGTCATTTTCCCAATTAAAGAGGCTCTCCCAATCCTTTCAAAGCTAGGTTTTCACCTTAACAATGTAGGGACTTTAACGCACCACTAGGGTACTAGAGGAGACTTTGGTTGCCACAACAAATTCACACTTGTCCATTATGAAATTAATCACAATGACATTTTTTATATATCAGTTTGGAAGGGCTTGGATTTAGCCTGTTACCGGTTGGGCAATCCACTCTCACTGGCTCTATTAAAGAACTTGGGAGGTAGCCACTCTAGGAGAATCATATGAATTTCTCTTACACCCAAGATCCATAAAGGCGAGGGGAGAGGATACGTTCATATAGATCTTGGAATAACAAACTAGAAAACACTTCAATCACACAAGACAATGATTTATTTTAAGCACCAATCGAAATGTGTTCTAACTACTGAAAATAGACATGAGAGTTTTGTGAAAACATGCAAGGTCTTCGACAAGCATCCTGCAGTAAATACATTAGTAGTTTGTAATTTCTTTCTTCATTTCAGCATCCTGCAAACTATTGTTAAGGTGTTTAAGAGATAAAAACCAGAAAAACACAGTCAACAACAAACATAAACCATTACTGGTCAGAAAACAAAATAATAAATCTGTAAATTTTAAATTTTCTATTGTCAATGTCTGCGCGAAGATATGTCAAAAGTGGTGCAAAGATCTGTCAAAAGCTGCGAGAAGATCTGTCATAAGCCACGTGAAGATTCACTATGTATCGTGCGAAGTATTACAAAAATTCACGTGGATATGTGGGAAATTTCACGCGAGACTTCACTGCAGAGCCGTACGACCTGCTCAGGAAAAAGTTTGATGCCACAGATTCAATATTTGGGTGAGTATAGGCATATTTGTAGTCATTTTAAATTGAAATGACATTTCGAACGCAATGGTGAAGTTAGATTTGACTCAAAGTGAATGTAAAAAATGACATAAAACTGAATCGATAGTAAATATATAATATGAGGCCAGGAATTGAATATCCTGCCCCACGGTGGGCACCAAAATGTATGTGTCTGAATGTTGACCTCTAAATCAGCCACAACACAATATAGTCATTGCTCAATTGTTGAGTCGCGAAGATGAATATGAATTGTTCATTCTCTAATATCAATTTTATCGACCTGTTGCCTCCTATTTAGTTGGTGTATTTAATTACTCTCAAAATGAGAGCCAACAACCATAGACCATTGCTAAAATGGAGGATTTGAAAGCTTTGAAAACTCAAATGCCATTTATTCTATATGAGAGATGCAATTGTAATCTAAGAATGAAGATGTAGATTTTAATCTAAGAAACTTGAAAAGATAACATAATTAAGCTACTTGATAAATAAAAAAACTAAATTAAGATGAAGAATGCCATTAAGCTAAATGAAATTATAATAAATATGCAATAAAATCTTGGAAATATGAGAAAATTGAGACAATAATTTACTATAGTTTTGGTACTCTAAAATTACTCTCCTTCAAATGAAGGAAAGAAGGTCCATAATATAGAAAAGCCTGAAGAGAGGATGAAGATTTTCTTGGGAAGAAATGGCTGACTCTTCATCTCCATGGAGGAAGGTGAGACAAAAAAATGAAGGAATTATTTAATTAAATAAATGAATTATTGCCACATGGGTGTCTTTTCTCATTATTTGAATTATTAAATTCAAGTGAGAATAATCCATTCAAATAACCAAATAATATTTAATTCCCTTGATGTGTATTAGCTAAAGGGGGTGGGATTAATTTAATTTAAAAGCACTTAGGACTTTAGAATTAAATTAATTAATCATAGGGATTTTTAGCTAATAAATCTTGAAAATTTAGGAATTAAATATAGTGTAAGATTTATGCAAATTTAGGTTTTCTGCATTTGAGACTAAGTCAATTAAAGACAAATAGGAAGGAGAATTTTCCTAGTACCATAGGACTTCGATGATGAGAAATTGAAGAAATGCACCAAAATTGATTAAAATTGTAAGGTGCCAATTTTGGGGTATTACAATAAGTGGACACGTTTTTTTTTAAATCAGGTAAACCTGAACTTGGAAAAGATGTTTGAGGGACATGCACTCAAAATAAGATGTGTAAAAATTAAAAATTGTAACACTCTGAATCTAGTTTCTAAAACACTAATTATTTTAAAAAACTGATACAATTAAGAGGGTCAAACCTCACGCACACAAAAACATGTTCCTGATTTTTTTGGAAAAGCATAACATAGTTGTTTCTGTGCACGGTACAAAAGATATAGTTATATTTAGTATTTTTTAAATACATTTGGTAGGATGATAGGTAAGAGTGAGATCTAGAATTTATGTATTTTTTTGTAATTTTTTGATGAGTATTTTTTTCTATGATTTTTTGAAGTGATCGCATCCTGACAATTTGGTACATTTTCGTGTGCTGGGCATAACTTGCATCAAAATAATCAAAAATGATTTTTTTTTTATAGTGTATAGAATCAAGTGTAGAACAATAATATGTAATTTATTTGTAATTTGATTAAGTATATCAAAATTTATTAAAAAAATGGTAGACATATGTCTGTGAGGACAATCAAGACACTGGTAAAGAATATTAAAGTTTACTATGCTAATGTTGTCCAAAAATAGAAAAAATTATATGGTTAGAAAGCTAAGAAGATGAATGAGATTATGGTGAAAATTATAGAGCTACCCAGTTGAAAAATTGTAAACCTGATGAAGATAAAGTCAATAATTCATCTTACAAGATGAAAAAATGTCTAAAAGAACAAAAATGGAGGGAAAATGATCCTCCAAGCCTTTGGGTCATTTTCCAAAGCTCTTCCCAAGCCATAACCCAATCAGATTTATAAATTTCAAATAACCTGATCGGGTTCAGAAAAAGAAAAAAGTAATTCAAAACCCGATCAGGTTTTGAAGAAGTAAAACTTATGCATTATATTCTCCATAACCCGATTGGGTTTTGAAGAAACTAAAATAGGCTTTGGTCTGGAAGCCATAACTTCCACATATGGAGTCTGATTGACTCCGTTCAAACAGCATCAAAAAGATCTTGAGACTATCTAACACATGACTAACCTACAATCATCTTTAGGCGTCAACATTTTTTCTGCCATCCATCTGAATCAAGTAAGGAATAAAATAGGTATTCATTATTGCACATACATGCAATGTATATGAAAATCAGTATGCTCTCTCTCTCTCTCTCTCTCTCTCTCTCTCTTAGAGAGAGAGAGAGATTTTGGTATATGTTGTATGTATGGGAAATAATGAGTACCTATTTATACCTTACTTGATTCAAATGGATGGCACAAAAAATGTTGATGACTAAAGATTATTGTAGGTTAATCATGTGTTAGATCATCTCAAGATCTTTCCTATGCTTTTTGAACATAGTCAATAGGACTCTGTATGTGGAAGTTATGGCTTCCAGAGAAAAGCCTATTTTAATTTCTTCATAACCTGATCGGGTTATGGAGAATAAATACATAATTTTTACTTCTTCAAAACTAGATCAAATTTTGAAGTAATTTTTGATTTTCAGAACCCGATTGGGTTATTTGAAATTTAGAAACCCAATCAAGTTCTTAGATAGATTGAGTTTTTTTATAATATTTTCTAGTCTTGGTTACCAAGCTTAGAACAATTTTGAATTTTCAATAACTCGATCAGGTTATATGAAATTTGAATTTTTTTGGAAGATGTGTCCACGTTTTTGGTCCACAACTTGGTGCACATACCCATATTGGTATGTCAAAAATTGACTCGGTAGAGGATGCTTATCAGTATGCACGAAAGATAGAAGATAAGTTGAAGAGAAGACATTATGGTAATTCCTGAGGGAAGGAGAAGCAGGAGCATTCAATAAAGGATAAACTGAAATTTGAAGATGAATCAAAACCTGTTGAACCGAGGAGAAAGATAGGTAGAGGTGTATTCAGAGGTACTTGCTACAACTGTGGTGAAGAAGGACATTGGTCATTTGAATGTCCCCATGAAGATAAGAAGGTTAGTAGTCACCAAAATGTTGTGGTGAATGAGGTTACTGAGGATGAACCTGAGGTAGAGGGTGTGACTCTCTTGCTTAGGAGAACTTTGCTACCCTCGAAGCAAGATGATTCTTGTCAGAGGAAGAACTTGTTCAGGACTGTGTGCAAGTCTGGTGGAAAATGTTGCAAGGTGATTGTTGATGGAGGAAGTAATGACAACCTAGTTGCTGAAGAGATGGTTCAGAAACTTGGTTTGAAAAGGTTGAGGCACCCTTGACCTTATAGGATAAGTTGGTTACAAGATGATCATGCAGTAGAGGTGAATGAGCAGTACATGGGGAGTTTTCACATTGGTACTTATAGAGATGAAGTATTATGTGACATTGTAGAGATGAGTTCTTGTCATGTTTTACTCGGTAGACTTTGGCAGTATGATAGAGAGGCTATTCATGACTGTAAAAGAAATTCGTTTACTATACTCAAGGATGTGCAAAAGTATATTTTAATTCATTTGAAGGATGCAGAGCTTGGTAAGAGGAACTTGAGCATTGGTAGCAGATCTGAAATGGTTGCATAGGTTACTGCAGACATGAGTGTGCAGATATATGAAGATAAATCAACAAGTGCTAGTGGTAAAGCGAAGCAGAAGAAGAACCAAGGGAAAATTATATCGATTAAGGACTTGGAAGACATATATATCAAGAACCAGTTTGGGATCTATGTGTTGAATCCCAACAGATATTCATCCAGCTACTGAGAACATCTTTTCAAACCTGGGGTGTCTGATGCAGGACTATCCTGTGATAGTTGGCAATCCTGTGCCACCAAAAACATGTTTTAGTTTGATTTCTATTTTAGTAGTTAACTTGGTTGGAGACTTGAGGTGCTTAGTCACTTTGGTGGTAGTTCTCGATTGGAAGATGTATTGCTTCACTGTTGAACTCGGTGACTAGACTCGGCAATGCTCAGTATTGCTGCTTTCGGTAATATTCTACTCGGGGTACACTACTCGGTGGAAGTTGTTCAGTGTGCGCAACTCGGTGGTGTCTTTCTCGGTAGCATATTACTCGGTGATGTCTGTTCGGTGGAGTTCTGCTCAGTTGTGTCTTTCACCGAGTGGTCTGGCTCTCGGTGTGCTTGTTTACTGACTGGTTGTTGGGGTTCACCGACTTGCGTTTATGGATTGGGCGGACATTGGAGATTGTATCCATGATTCGAGGGGGTCATTGAGGTTGTACTGAGTTCCAAGGCATGTGGATTTGTGGCATTGGATCTTGTGTGGACCTAAATATGGGTTGATGTGTTCTCCTATATATTTTGTTATTATCTACAGTTGTCTGGTGCATTTAATATTTGTTCATTATAGAGTGTATGGCTGACTAGGTCATTTAATTATTGTTTACAAGCTGACTTATGACAAGTGTGTATAAAAGAGAGTCTAGGTTGATGTTTAGAGGAGAGATGAAAATGATGAAAGGATAGCAGAGTAAGATAATAAGCTGAAAGATTGTAAGTTGCTGCAGATATTTGTAAGTGGGTAGACAAAGATTACAGATTGCATGGTGGCTTGTGAGCACTAGTTTAGATCTGGTTTTTTCCACTTAGCTATAGGGTAGATGGATAAAGTTGGATCCTGCGAGATCTTGTTGAATATGTTGATGTAATCCCTAACCGGGAAGGCCTTACAACCCGACTTGTTGCATGTAATTGGAATTCTGAGATAATATAAGCTGATATTGATATATCTTGTGTTGTATTGTTTCCGCTGTGTGGTTCTTGTTGTTGGTTGCAAGTCTACATAGTTCTTTATTGGATCCTCCGACCTTGACTGCATCAGGTTGACTTTATAATCAATCTTTACCCTACATTTGAAGGAGCTAAGAAACCTACATAGACTCTTCTACATTACAGAGAAATTGAAAGAGAGAGTACACAACTCATTCTTCAAGGTCCTTCTATTGACCAAAGTTTTGTGACAGAACACATAAAGAATAATGGTTTAAATCAAGTGGCAATAAGTTTTCAAAATCTTAGACTAGTAAGAATATTGAGTACTCATTATCTCTACTAGATTTGGTGCTAATTCTTTATCATCTCGCACTTTGACGTAGCAAGATGAGAACACAAATGAAGAATGAACTCAAATGAACTACCATGGTTTATAACTATTATTTTTATAGGTTTACCATTGTTCAACTACATTTTATTATTATTATTATTATTATTATACATTAACATCAACTTCCCTAGAACAATCACACTACAAATTATCTAAGAAAATTAATAGTCACAACTAAAAAATCTATTTATTTGAAACCCACCTCCACAAAAGAAATCAATTAATCAATTATAGAAAACTAAAGACAACTCCAAATTCCTTATTATGTCCCCTACAGATTTGAACTTGAGTTTGTACATTAGAAATCCAATGATTTAACCAATGAAGCTCGACCCCTTAGGCAATTGTGTCTTAATATATTCTTTTTAAAATGAATAAATAACTTCAAGAAAAACTTGTTTCAAAGCCAAGGTCGGCCATCAAACCTAGGGCCTTGTGGGAATCATAATATTGAAAGTTCAATCACACATAACGTACGGTGGAGGTTCCTTCATCCATCACAATTCACCATTATCACTCTTTTTCATATTATTTTGGTGTGTCGTATCCTAAATTGAGTGGGCGGCTACTGGAATCCGCATTATCGCCAAGACCAATAACCAAACACTGGTCCAACATGATTCTCCTCGAAACTCATTAAATCTGTCACCCTCTCAATCGATCAATTACATGAAAGAAGTTGTCAAGATGTGAAATAAATAACTATATTTGCAAATTCACCCGGCCTAAACAAATTCAGTATAAACATATCTAGCCCGGTTATTTCTAAGTTCTAGTCCATAAACAAATTTATCAGTATAATTAAAGTTTGAACTTACAACTGCTCTTTGGATCTTTTAACAAAATGACTGGTGCAAACACTTAAAAAATGAAAAACTATTTTACCCTGGTCCTATATATATTCGATTTCTGGGAATTATGGACCACTGTATTGTTGTTATTAGTGCATGTGTGAATTGTGAGTCAAGTGAGCTGTGGGGACACAGAAATGAACGATAACAATGCAAAGCCGGACTCTATGGGGCCAAAGAATATTGCAGTAAAGCCTGCGCCCAAAGGTAATTTTTTGTTCAATTTTATGCAAAAAGGTATAGATAGAGCAATGAATATGGAGGAAAAGGGTCACAAATCTTCTGGTTCATATGGAATTTATTGTTTTTTTGTTTGGTTGTTGTTTCATTTTTGAAGGGGTACGTGAAAGAAAAAATATGAATGGACATATGAAAGGTTTGGAACGAGATGAGTGTGATTGTGGAGGAGGAAAATGCAAGGCTCATCAGGAGAAAAATGAAGGGGTATAGATCAGCATTCAAATCTTAATGATCTTTTCAGTATATAAGTCTTTTGAAAAATAAAGGGATGTAGATCAGCACTTGAATCTTAATGATCTTTTCAGTATATATGTCTTTCGAATCTTAATGATCTTTTCAGTATATATGTCTTTCGAATCTTAATGATCTTTTCAGTATATATGTCTTTCGAACCTTAATGATCTTTTCAGTATATATGTTTTTTTGTATTGTAGAAGATTTGAATTTGCATAATAAATATGTTATTTACAATATAAACTTTGTCATTAACACCAAAATAACTCTTTTTACTATATTTGTGAAGTAATGGTTACTTCTGTTAATCATATTTTCTCACTAGAATTATTGCTTCGCCTTATTTTAGCCGACCCATCAGTTTGTTTAATGTTAGATGTGGTATTCTACCCTAACATTTGTTTCAAATTCATCTGTATTTTTTCCCTTTTAAGTGCCCTGATCTCTTGGTCATGGTCACGGCATTCAGAGAAGATACACTTAGATACATAGTATATGCTGCCTACAGATACAAAATTTACAACAGTAACAAAGTGTATTAAGTAACATAAGGATCTAATGACGTTTGCAACCAAGAGAAGAATATAACTCCTCAAATAGGACCAAAGGCATTTCTGTCTTCTATAGACTTGATTGAATATAAAGATTTACGGAGAAGAGATTCCTAAGGGAATAAACACTCTTGAAAATGAGCTGGTTTATAATCTCTAGCCCAAACTTAGATATCAGGGTCAACAGAAAAAGAGAAATCAGGGGTCTCGGATTCTTTATATCAAAGAGAAAATTATCAAAACGTTACAACCCTAGTAGAATAAGAAAAAGCACACAATCAGTACAAGAGCATAGCAGAGCGGCAGCGAAAAGATACCCACAAATCATCTTACACAATGTCAGACCCCAATCTAGATATCCTCACAAGAGGTTTCTTTACTCTAAGCAAACTTTGTTATTTGTTTAGGGCAAGATAATAATAAAGAACATATGATAAATATTTGACTACTTATAAGGTATGCAGATTATTTTTAAATATCAATGACTTTAAACTAAATTTTAGTCAATAAAAATAAGAGAAGGATTATTTACCACATTTTGATAAAGATGTAATATAAAATTCTTATTTAGTGTTTGACGATTAAAATGTGTGATATTTAAACAAAGTGTAATAAATATAATTTATATATTGTTAATAAATGTAATTGTGGATGTCACTTTTTATTAATTAGCTAGTCTAAATTAATTATCTAATGGCAACCCATAGCTAGATAATTAATTAAATCTCCCATTTTCTTCTATTAAATTAAATGAACATAATTTGCCCGTTTAAATTAATTTCTAATTTTCCCTTTTGATTAAATAAAATCTATTTAATCAATTTGAGCACATGGCTCCTAACTTTAACCCCTAACTTAACCTATCTCAACCACCTAACCCATATTTCTAACTCAACCCAACCCCTTCACACATAATAACCTCTCTTAATTAAGTAAATACCATTACTTAATTTATCCCTCCACTCATTCTCTCTCCTCCCATCACATCCTCCTAATTTTCCCACTTGCCCTCTAATCCAAGCCTAAATTGCCCCTTAAGCATTTGCACAATCATAATCCATAGATTAACAATCATAAGCCAATCCTCAAGTCAAACTCATGTCACATCCTCTTAACTCCCAACTCCCTCTCCACTTGTCAGGTTTAAATGCCCTTAACTCCCAACCACATTCTTACACATTTGTCCCCCACTTGCAAATCTTGAGCCTCACAAAGCATTTAATGCTAAAGTTGACCTCTTTTCCAAACCCACGTGTCCCTTATGTGGCTCCTATGTGGATTTCACATAGGTGCCACCTCATCCAAGCCCTTCTCTTCCCTCCAAAAATCTATAAATAGAGCCCTTCTTCCAAGCATTTAGAACATCCATTATTGTAGTGTTATCATGCTCATTTTATTTTCAAGTTCTTTCTCTTGCAATAGAATAGTTTCATTTTCATGTTAGTTGCATAGTAATTTAATTGTGTTGGTAGATTCATTATCCTTACTTGTTGAATCCATCTTTTAAGAACTTGGGCATAGTGAGATAATGTTGATAACATTATTGTTCTTGAATTCTTAGGAGAAATCTCATGCTTCTATCTAATATCATGTTCATTTTAGTATGGTTTCTCATCTTGCATATTTCATCATCTTAGATTATTAGCATTTTAGTTGGCATTATCATCACTCTCACATAAATCATTTTATGCATTTAGCATTAAGCATCCCTCGTTCTTTAAGTTGTCATCCTCATTTTGATCTAATGTGCTAACTAAGAGCCATCAAAAAGATCAAGACAAGGTTCGTTGGAGATAGAGAACCATGAGATGCTCTTGAAAATCATTCCTTGTTTCTTCATCTTGATAAACATGGTTTGTTATCTAATTTTTAATGGGTATGATGTTATTTCTAAGTTTTATAACTAACTCCATAATAGTAGCATACATTTTTGGCGCCCACCATGGGGCTTCTTGCCTCTATCATAAAACATATAGTCTCGGTGCAGAAGGCGTAACTTTTATTTGCACTGTTGGATGTTTCTCAGTTTGTGATATGTGTTGTATAAAGACGTTTTACAAGGTCTGACCAGAGTGATTGAAAAAGTAATTTCGATTGAAAAGTTACAAACAAATGTGTATGGGTATAGGAAGAAACCAGTAAGATGTTTGCCTCTGCCATAGAAAGTACAGTCTTGGTGCAGAAGTCATACCTTTTACTTGCATCGTTGGATGTTTCTATGTTTGTAATATGTGTTTTATAACCAAGTTTTCTAAATATTTACCTGAGGGATTAACCAAATAATGTTGGGTTAAAAAGTTACAAACAACAGAGTACGAATATAGGAAGAAACCAGTAAGTTGTTTGCCTCTGTCATAGAAAGTACAATCTTGGTACAAAAGGCGTAATTATTTTTTTGACCGTTGGATTTCTCTTATTTTTTCATATGTGTTTCATAACCACATGCTCTAAATTTTGACCGGAGGGATTGACCAAATAATTGCAGCTTAAAAAGTTATGAACAACAGAATACGGGTATAGGAAGAAACCAGTAAGTTTCTTGTTTGATGGTAAGGGTATGATGGTGATTGGATGAGGCTTTAGAAAATGGTTGATGTTTATTGAAGGATATATTTATATTTCAATGGATATAATATTTTTATAACTAATCTATCATGAAATTTAAGAAAGTTATTAGGAGGATTCCCAGTTTTAGATTAAGGAAGGTGTTGAAGTAAAGGCTTGTGTATGCTTTTAAGCTCGAGTGTGCCCAATAAATTGAAAGAATACAAGAGAAAGGTAAATATTATGACCATTATGCACACATTGTAAATCTCTATCAAGAAAAATATAACTTAGAGGTTGACAAAAATGCTCATTTTGAATGAATCATTGGTCATTCGATTTATTTGATTTTGTTAATCGTGGGATACTAATCTTTGATCATAAGCTTGGTAGCATTGAAAAGAGAAAGAACAAAAAGAAACAAAAATCTTGCTAAAATCGCTAAAAGGGACACCTTCTAAACTTTCATTTCTCATGTGTGGCAATTGACTTTAAAATAAATGCACTTATTTGAAAACATAGATTAATTAAGGACCTTGATTGCTTGTGGACCAAGGTGGTAGGGATATACTCTCCCCTTAATTGGGTGATCAAAATGTTAGAATGAATTTAGAATAACTGAAAGGGGGGTGAATCAGTTATCCTCAGGTCTAGATGTGCCCATTTAAAACTTTATACCAATTTGAAAAATTCATATCTGCTCGGCAACAATAATATAAAAGTGTGTAGTTTACTATAATAATGAAATAAGCTTGCAAAAACTTAACAGTAAAACACAATATAAACATTCACACATTTTGACACCATGATTTAACGTGGAAACCCAATATGGTAAAAACCACCAGTAACATGCTACCAAAATTTCACTCTTCTGAAGTGAGCTCTGTTAGGAGTCAACCTTGTTAAAGGCTACAAAAGACACTATCAAATGTGACCTAGTTAAAGGATTTAATCACCCGGTTAGGAGTGGCCTTGTTAGAGGACTTTGAACATTCCACCTGAATGTCACCTTGCTCAAAGGATTTATACAATGAATGTTAGGTCAGCCTGGTTAAAGGATTTTAAATGATACAATGGTTAGAAAGTAATCAACAGTTGTGATCTGATACATACAACTTACTTTGCAAATCCAGATCCAATTTCAGCTCTAATGCTAACTTACTGAGTGCCTCCATTCTCATCTCAAACTCCAGATCTGCTTGGAAATCCGTCAAGCAATCACTCATGCAATTTTCTGCTTCTCTATTCAACCTTCTCTGCTAGGTAATGCCAATTAGTAAATTAACTATGCAAACCTCTTGCATACACTCACACTCATCATGAATAACCCCTTGAGGTTAACATATACCTCTTCATCTAGCTCAGATAAATCTTTGACGCTTAATCAAGATTGTAGATCTTAGGTTAGGTCAGATCCAACAGATCTTTCCATCATTACATTACCATTTACTTCTCCAAAGTAGTCTTTAATTAAATATTGAGTCCATGCATTAATAATGGTTACCCATGCATTAAATAATGTGGATCAATCTTTAATTAACTTTACATAACCCAATAAAATCAGCTATGTCGGCCAGAGATCTTAAATCTCATCATTAATCAAAATATTGTTACTTGGCCAACATTGTGTTCTTCCGATCGGTCGCCTCTATATTCCTTGGCATTTCACTGGCGCTCAGCCATCACTGGCTTGGCTCGGCATCAACTTCACTTTTCTCGGCATGAACTTCACATTGCTCGGCATCAACTTCTCAGTGAAAGATAAACAATCATATCACTTTGCCAATGTGCCAAATGATCAAGTACCCTTGTTTTTACCCATAATTCAACCGTTTTCCTCAGTCTTCTTGTTATCCTTTTCTTCACATCAATAGATATGGTACTCAAACAGATAGTAATAGTCTCACCAGTTAAGGTTTGACATCAATGATAAAATAACAATTGTTTCCATTGTAGCTTTCTAAATAATCTTTCCAACAATCTCCCTTTTTGGCATTAATGGCAACACTAAACATTAAAGCAATAATTTTCAACCATAGTTACCATACAATCCAGAAAGTCTACCTATGTTCCTTGATATGAAAAAATCTTCATTAATGTCTTTAGCTTCATTCTGATTCTCATCTTGTAAAACTTTTCTCCCTCTATGTCTATAATCACACTGATGTCTTTCTATTTCTGTTCATCAATCTCTCTCTTTCTCTAAGTAGTAAACTCTCCCTCTTTCAGTAAACTTCTCTCTCTATCTTTCTCAGTATATTTCTCCCTCTTTGACAACAATGCCAAAGACGTTGACATCTTCATCATGCAGATTATTTTGTTTTGAACTCTGTATCATGTTGTTCCTGTCATCTTTCTTATGACTGATTTTATTTTTTTGTCCTTGTCTGTCTTTCACAACTTTAGGCAGCATCCTAAAGTGTGACTTCCTGTGCATCAATGTGAAAAATATTCTGAATATAACATTTGATGCAACAGTACCATTCTGAACTAATTAGCCTCAGTTAGGGGAATCACCCCTAATTTACCTCATAGATACTCATGAGCATCCTTGGGTAGTGCCTTTGTAAATATGTCTGCTAACTATTCCTTAGTGTTCACATACTCCAGTCTCACTTCCTTCTTCTGAACTAGCTCCCTCAAGTAATGATACTTGATAGCTATATGTTTTTTCTTAGAGTACATTACAGGGTTCTTAGAAATATTAATGGCACTCATGTTATCACAATATATGACAACTAGTTCTATGATCTCTTCTTTCATTCTTTTCAGTAGTATCTTCAACCACACAATATTAGAACAATTAACTACTGCTGCCACATACTCAACTTCAGCTGTAGATTGTCAGGTGCAGCTCTATTTCTTGCTTGTCCATGAAACTAATCTTTTTTCCCAAAAGAAATTCTCCTCCTATGGTGCTTTTTCTATCATCAACATTTCCAACTCAATCAGAATCAGTATAAACTCTGAGTTCAAATTTATCATTCCTTTTGTAATACAGACCATATTCATCTGTTCCTTTAAATATCTCAAAATCCTTTTTACTACCATTATATGAGTTTCCTTGGGATTGGCAAAAAATCTAGCAACAATTCCAACAGCCAATGCAATATCAGGTCTATTGTGTACAACATATTGCAGTTTTCCAACCATTGATCTATACAGTGTTTGATTTACTTCTTTTGTCTCATCATTTTTGGTTAACTTCTGTCTAGTAGCCATGGGTGTACTCATTGGTTTTGAATCTTCCATACCAAAAAATTTTAGTATCTCTTTGACATATTTTTATTGAGTAATATAGATACCATTCTTCATCTGATATATTTGTAAGCCAACAAATTTTTTTATCTCACCAAACATAGAGATCTCAAATTCATTTTGCATCTCCTTTGGAAATGCTTGGCATAATATATCTTGTCCACAAAAGATAATATCATCAACAAAAATTTCAGCTAATAAAGTACCTTTACTTTTCTCTATCTTTAAATACATATTGTTGTTGTCATTGGTTCTTGCAAATCCAATCTTCATCAGATAGTTGTGAAATCTCTCATACCATGCTCAAAGTGCTTGCTTCAGTCCATATAGTTCTTTGTGTAATTTGCAAACCATATTTCTTTTTCTTGGGTCAACAAATCCATCAACTTGTTTAATGTATACTTCTTCTTCTAATATTCCATTTAGAAATGCTGACTTCACATCCATTTGATAGAATTTAAATCCTTTGTAGGTTGCATATGCAAATAAGGTTCTTACTCCTTCCAATATTGCAACTGGAATGAATGTCTCTCCATAGTCAATTCCTTCCTCTTGTGCATAACCCTTGCATACCAGTCTAGCTTTATTTCTTGTTACCTCTCCATGTTCATTCAGCTTGTTTCTGAATACCCACTTAGTACCAATTACATATTTATCATTCAGCCTCAGTACAAGTGTCTAAGTATTGTTCTTTTCAATCCATTCAATTTCTTTTTTCATGGCTTGAATCCAGTCTTCATTGTCTAAGGCATCTTTTATTGTTTTAGGCTCAAAATCATATAATAAGCAGGTATCTTCTCTCAATTTGCTTCTTTTCATGACTGTAGAATCCTTTTCTCCTATGATTTGATCAGGTTTATGGTGCCTTCTTACATACTTTGCCAAAATAGGCTCTTTCTCTACTTTAGATTGATCATTCATGTTGAATTCAGGTTGAAACTGTGACTCGACATCTCCATCAGATAGCTCGGCAGTCACCTCCTGTTGCCCGACAATTTTGTTCTGTGACTCGACAGGTGTGAACTGTTTCTCGGCAATGTCATTCTCAGTTTCAGGTAATTTGTTAGAATCTTCCTCATTAGGATAGGTGAATGATTTGTAACTCTCTAGCTTAGTCATGCTTTCAGCTTCATTTCTTTCTGCATATTCATCAATTCTAACATTTGCACTTTCCACAATTTTTTTAGTGTTAGAATTCAAACACTTGGATGCTTTACTTTTAGTTGAATATCCAAGAAATATTCCTTCCTCACCTTTAGCATCAAGTTTTTTATTTTTTTTATCCTTCAGTATGAAGCATCTACTTCCAAAAACTTTAAAATAGCTTACACTAGGTGCATATCCATACCATAGCTCATAAGGTGTAGTATTTGTACCTTTCTTGACTTGTACTCTATTTAGGGTATAGACTGTTGTACTTGCAGCTTCTCTCCAATATTTATGTGCAACATTTTTCTCCATCATTAGTGTTCTAGCACAATCCATGATAGATCAATTTCCTCTTTCAGCTATACCATTCTGTGGTGGTTTCCTAGGAGCGGACATCTATCTCTTTATCCCTCTGTCAGATCTCAGACATTTCAGAATTTTACCCGTCTCCTTTTCAACTTTTGCCAAGTACCACTTAAACAAATGGAATGCATCAAATTTTTCTTAAGAAACATAACAATCATCATTCTAGAGTAATCATCAACAAATAAGATAAAATATTTGTCTCCACAGTAACTTTTCTCACTGGAATGGGTCCACAAAGGTCAGTATGAACCAATTCTAGAATATCCTCAGAAGTATGAGTTTTACTCTTGAAACTAGATTTAGTCATCTTTCCCAATTGACATTGCTTGCACATTGCATTTTTAGGTTTCTTTAACTTAGGCAGCCCTCTAACCTTTTTCAATTTTCTTATGCTTACCAAGTTATCAAATTTTACATGACACAACCTTTTATGCCATAACCAAACATCACTATATTTTGCAATCAAGCATGTTTCAACACTTAAATCCAGATAAAACAAGTTACCTTTTGTCTGCTAACCACTTCCAACTATTTCTCCATTAGCATCATAGATCTTTACTTTCATGTGATGGAATTCAACTCTGTAACCAGAAGTATTCAGTTGTGAAACACTCAATAAGTTATTCTTAAGATCATCAACCAATATACATCATCACATCTAATTTTTTCAGTCAATTGAATTGATCCTTTCCCTTTAACACGACATGGTGTATCATTTCCAAATTTAACATAACCACCTTTACACTGATCTAAGGTTTCAAATTTA
>MU227225.1:2480350-2563304 GCA_018584345.1 Thuja plicata
CATTTCTTAGCATAATCTTGCATTGTATTGCATTCATCATGATAAATCCTTCATTCTTAGATTGGTCCATGGTTGTGAGACTCTCGTCCTGAGAGAAATTTCAAAAACCCCATCTAGATAGAAGGCAACAAGTCAAATCACGTAGATAGATAAGATGAATAATCTCATATTCAGTCTTGTATGTACCTGGTGAAGAAGGTCTATGTTGAAGTGTGTGGTTGATTAACAAGGCCAAAATTAACACATACAGATCTCATTCAAGCAGACTAACCTTAGCCGAGAAACTCATTCGAGTTTGGTACTACTGGCCAAACATGGAGTAGGACTCTTGCAAGTTTGTAAAATAGTGTCACAAATGCCAAGTCTATGGAAATACGATACATGTACCTACTCAAGAACTTCATCCTTTCACAACACCATGGCCTTTTTATCAATGGGGATTAGACTTAGTCGGACAAATTTTTCCCTCTTCTTCTAATGGGCACAAGTTTATTATTACAGCCACCAAATATTTCACTAAGTGGGTTGAATCCATTCCCTTGGTTATAGTTGTTAGTGAACAAATTTTTCCTTCTTGAAATATAACTATCAAAGACTTTTAAAACCTGAATACAAAAAAAGAAAGAAATGCACTAACAATTGAGTGAGTCACTCACAACCACACTCTCTGCATTCAAAGGTGCAACTGCCTTAAACAAGAAGAATTTTCAATAAAATCTTTTATTCAGAAACATCTATTTTTCTAAAGTATACTTTTGACCAGAAAGCATGAAAGGTTGTGATTCACATCGCCATAGATAACTGATTAACTATTCAGAGGTTTTGAATATCAATAAGATATATGAGCCAACTGACTTGAACCTTAATCAAAAAAATAACAAAAGAATGGCCAATTCATTAGGATAATAGATCTTAAGAGATTACTGACTAAATCCAAAATATATTTTTCACAGATCATAACAACATGTTCATTTAATTCCAACTGAAATCAAAACCATGCATTCCGACAGACAAACTGATCCACAAAATGATAAAATCTGCTTATATTACCAACTGATAACATATATACATATATTTGAAAATATCCAGTATCATTACCATAGGAATAACTTAAAAATAGAATAGATAATAAACAAAGTTTCTTTTCTAGAGAACCGACCCTCACTTAGTCGTCCAAAATATCATATATAGCCACACAGGGCTTAATTCAGTTTTTAAAACTAACTGCCTCAAAAAAAGAAAGAACTTTGGAAATGAACTAAAATATAAAACTACTTATGAAACTAAATGGTTGATTGACCAACTGTACCTCCAGCATTGGTTTTCATGGTATTTTTCATTTTCTTCCATTCCTCGAACGCCATGGAGAAATTATGTCTCAGCTTTTGGTTTGGTTTGGCAGCTTCTTTAAACCTTTGCGGCCAAACATCTTTGAAGCACTACGTCTGTTGGGTTTTGTTTGCAATCACATTCAGATGTTCATCGTCGTAGACCACCACTAATTCCACATGAGCTAGGATCGAATGATCAGTCATCCCAATTTCTTTGGCAGCTTTCAATTTTTCCAACTTTTTATGGAAGTAGGGCAGCACCTTAGACATTTCACCACTGGCTTCATTCTCTAGTCCGATGATCTTCCCTGTACATTCATTTTGCGCGAGTAAGTTGTCTCTTGGGTTGATCTAGGCTTCAATTATCTAAGATGACTCTTCTATCGCCTATTCATATAATGAACTTTCCCATTCCAAATTCACTTTGACCACGAACAGTGAATTTTTGTCCATTCTAGGCACTACCTATTCAGAAATAAACTTATTTATACTATAGGTATAAATATTCTCCATATTATGCATCTCGATTTCTAATTCCCCCCTTTTCTTTTTCCACAACTCCACATCATTTTCTACTATATTTAGTAATTGTTCAGCTTTTTTCATCACATTATCAAAATTAGTAGCAAACCTAGTAATTTCTTCATTTACCTTATCCATGCATTTGAAGAAGGCTATTGATATTGATCTTTCCTTGTGTACCTAGTCCAGGAATTTCTGACTTTCAGGGGACTTTACATCCAAATCAAAAGGGACCATTTTCAGTGGCTGAGGTAGAGGATTATGAAGCTGCTGAATATACTTGGCCATTTCACAAAGGGCCTCCTTCAACTTGATCTTATCCTTAGTGTCCTTTTTCACTCGGTGACTGATTTTCTTATTGGCTGAATCAAAGATTTTTAAGTTAGTTGCCCTGGTCTATCTTTTCTACATGGAAATCACTTTCTGTAACCTCATCACTGGTTTTATCTAAGTTTGGTTTGAATATCTCTGCCATCCAGTGTCATGTATTAGTATCCACATTAACCATGGCTTCTACCTTTGGCTTCTTACCGCTTGGGGTTTTCCTGAGATATTTGCCAACTAGATCTCCAATAGGAGCCGATATTGGAACAATGCTCCTTTTCTTATTAACGGAAAATCCCAACCAGTTGGGACTCTTTGGTGTAGGACAATCACTGGAAGGGGTTGATACTGATAAGTCTTGGCGATCTTCCCCTACTATTTGAATCTTCAGAGGGCTTGATGGACTCTTATCCATTTTAACCTTTTTCTTAGCCTATTTTCCACTCTCTTCCTGTTTAGAGTTAACTGTAATGCAGGGGATCGATTCTGCCTTTTCTTTCCTTTTGTTCCTAGTTCTTGTAATCCTCAGGGATTGTATAGGGAGTGTTTCTCCCCTTTCAGTATGATCTTCAAATTTCGTTTTGGATTCACCTGCAGAAAGAAATTCCTCATTTTCATTAGTAATAGTGGGAGAAGTGGTGAGTTTCAAAATTCTTATACTCTTCTTGGTTACTGAGACAGGGATTTCCTATTTCTTTTTCTTTCTTATTTCCTACAACCACTTGTCTATTCTTTTGAACACATTTTCAGAAATAGCATTCAAATCATCTACCTCCTCTCTTCCCCAATCTATTTTCTTGGCCATTGCTTCATTATTTTGCTTTATACATTCAAATTTTGTCACATCCTCTTCCACATCGGTGTCAAGCCCTTTAATTTTAAAAGGCAATTGTAGGGTGATAATCTAATCCAGTGAAAACCAGGAATGCATTCTTTTCACAACCTCAAATTCATCAATGTAGTCAGCCCAATAGTCTTCCAAACCTGACTGATGTATGAAGGTGGCATCTATTTTGAAATGGTTCACCACAAATTTCTTACTATCAAAATAGCTACAGCTTTGATAATAAGGGAGATTGAATACTTTCAGTTTTGTATCAACAGAAGACATACCATGTGTTAATATGAGGTGATAGTGTCCCAAGTCAATAGGAAAGAATGAACCTACTCCTCTTTTAAGCTTGAATTTCAATCTGACCTGAATAATTTGCCTACATATTTCTAGTAGAATGTACTTATCTAGAAAATAGCATGGGAGATTTATAGGTTCACCACTAAAGCCTCCTACCCTTAAGTAACTGAAGGTGGGGAATTGAACAAAGAAACTACCATAAACCTTAATCAAGTCCATATCCTCTTCAGACATTCTACAATTTATTCTTCCTCTTAGCTCAAAGACCATCTTGACTAGGAACATATCTTGCACCCTCCATAAATTTCTTAGGTTATTCTCCTTCTGTAGATAAGAATGGTACTCAAATCATCATGTCATCTTTCCACGGTTGATAAGGTAAGCCCTCCCAATTTCTACAGATGCCTAGAACATAGAACAGATATGAGGACATGTAGAAATTAGAAGTATTCGCGTAGACTAGGACAACTCTTCATCTAGCTTTGCCGCTATTACTTCCACCCAGTCAACATATTTTCCATCATTCAAAATGGTTTGAATGAGGATATAGATCCATTCCTCCCACATTATGTCATTAGGTTTCCCCCTCAGTCTATTCAACATGACAACAATATCTCTCACCTATCTTACCAAATGGTCCTTTTTTAGAGGCTTGGGAAGTCTGGAACCTCCTCTTTCAGCTTTGGATAACTAGTCTCTGGCTATGTTATTACTATAATCCTTTAAATTGCGGAGAAAATCTTCTTTAGCTTTCTCAAAATCACAGGCGACGTAAGTCTCTGCAGGGGGAATTCTTAGGGCCGCCATTATTGTTTGTCGCTTCACAGACACCAACATTTCTCCAGAAGGAAGGCAGATACATTTATTTACCCTGTCATACCTGTTTCTACACTCCATCACCAATTCAGGGCACGGAGTCACTTCAGGAAATCCAGTAGCCTCCAAAAAACTGCTTTCAATGATTTTGGCTGATATAGTCTCAGCTTTGACATTTCTAACTCTGTGAACAATCTCTGTAATGTCGTCGTTGACAAGAACCGTATCTCCCATCTCTAGTAAATAGCTACTTATAGGAGAAAACTTGTTCTCCTTTACAAATCTGGCCTGTAGGGCCGACTTACTAGAACTACCCATGATAATTCCTAGCACTAGTGATTCGAGAAAAAGATACAAAACAATGGAAATTTCCTTTCTTTCAGCATGTAATTCTTAAAAACCAGAAAGGAAAATGAGAGAAAATACTTTGATACTCACCGATGCCAACACATCTGCTTGCAGATAAAAACCTTCAAAGATCTTCAGTCCCATCTAGCTTTCCAACAGAAGGTGAAAACAAAAATGGCAAAGAAAGGAAAGCTTAATATATATACATTTAAATCACCTCTTTTTAGTAATTATGATTACTTTCCATGAATAAATGATTCCTGTTGCCAATAGATGGCCACGTCCCATCGCATTTCCTACTTATTCAGGAAAATTGTAATTTTAGCTAAGGATATGTCACTCCCCATCTTTTCAGAAATCAATTTCATAAATGCGAGTGAAATTTGGCATGTGTCGAGTGTGTCCGATCATTATTGCATTTCTGAATCTTGAACTTTGAACTGTGAAGTACAAAGTTCAAAGTTTGAGATCTCGCATGCCTTTAGCCATGAATTGACCTAGATAATAAATATGACGAACTGACGCATGATGTGTGAGGGGAAAATAAATTATGAACCCAACAGGTTATGGTTTAAGATTCAAGACCTTAAAAATCATGACGTCGAGACATAAAAGGACGCAAGCTTAAGAGGGAATGACAAATGTAAAATGGGAAGTTGAACTTTGAAATTTGAACTAGTTAGTTCAAGGTTCACAATTCAATATTATGTTACACATTTGATGTGGGCTTGCAAAACTTACTGATTGATAAGATGACCGCGGACTTGCACAGCGGGAAACGGGATGTTGAACTTTGAACATTGAGTTCAAGGCTCAAGATTCAATATACAACCCAACACTTTACATGTTACTTTGAGAAAAATTTAATCAAAATCTTTTTGACCTACAAAAGGTGGCTCTGACTGGGGAAAGGACCATGAGGGATGAAACAACGAACTCCAAAAGTGTCTGGTTCTGCACAAAACTAGGCCTGCAAGCAAGCAAAAACTAACCTAAGACACAACAAAAAATTATGTACATGAGAGACTAGAAACTTACAGCTCATAAAGCTTGAGATCTTTCCCTTTAAAGGACAAGGGAATTTCTATTCCATCAGCATACTTCAATCTGAAAGAGTTAGGACCAAGCTCTTGGCTAATCTCAAAGGGTCCTTTCCATAATGACTCAAACTTGTTGTGTGCTCCCTGGGGTTCTCGCCTTTTGTCCCACATCAAAACTTTATCCCCTGTCATGAACTTCTTGGGTCGAGCTCTTCTGTCAAAGATCTTTTTTCACCCTAGCTTGGTGATTAGTGATTTGATCTAAAATATTCTCTTGTTCCTCTTCAACCTTGCACAAATACATGATCCTTTTTCTCCAGACCATTGTGGAAATGTTGGTCTTCAATCACCTTTTGTAAATTAGCAGCAGCTAGTTCTAATGGGAGAGAAAGCTAAGCTTCTACAACATATACCAGTTCAAAAGGTGATATTCCTATGGCTCTTTTTGGTGAAGTATGATCTGCCCATAGTGCTTCATGCAACCTTTTGTGCCAGTCTCTAGCATTATCATCAACTAACTTCTTCATTATAGAAATCAAATTCTTGTTAGTTGATTCAGCCTGACCGTTGCCTTGAGGAAAGTAGTCAGATGAGTGTGACAATTGAATTCCATTATCATAATAGAAAAGCTGCATTTAAAAAGAGGAGAATTTTTGTGCGTTGTCAGCTACTATCTTTGTTGGAGCTCCAAATCTTGCCAAAATATTTTCTTTTAGGAAGGAACAGACTATTTTTGAAGTGGTTTTTTTTACGGGAATGAAATCTACCCATTTAGTAAAGTAGTTTGTTGCGGTCATAATATGAGTATGACCTGCACTTGAAGGAGGATTTATAGGTCCTATGAATTCTATACACCATTTCTTAAATGGTTCTTCAATAACCATAGGCCTTAATGGTAAGGCTACCAAATTAGGTTTTCCAGAGAATAGCTTACATTTTTTGCACTATGCTGCCCACTTGTAAGCATCTTTGAACATTCCCGGCCATTATTAACAGTTCCTTAGTATCTTGAACACTGTTATTGAGGAGGAGAAGTGTCCGCCACAAGCTTCATTGTGAAAGGATTGAAGCAGTTTCTTTTGCTAATCTTCATCAATGCACCGGAGGAACATCGCGTCTAAGCCTCATTTGTATAATACATCATCAAAAATAACATACTTTACTACTTTTAATTTTAAATTCCTTTTTTTATTTTGCAGTGAGGTGATCTAGACATTCTCCATACGTTAAATAAAAGGCTACATTTGAGAACCATGCATCTTTCAGTCCAGTAAATAGAGACAAGGGAATGTTATCTTCCATTTCATCATCATTTTCTACAATCAACCTGCAAAGTCCTTGACCCCTTACTAATTTGGTAGCTTTGATTTCTAAATAAAAATATTGCACGTTTGCTACCCATGTTGCACTATCATTCATAGACACCTCCTGCTGAGTTAAAATACTCTTGATAGCAGAATTCAGGACGTAGACTGTAGAGTGCGAATGAAGGATGTAGTATCAAAACTGCTTGACAACTTTTACCACTACAAAATCTTTCTTTTCTATAGGAGAATACTTTAACTTGTGCTTCTTCAATGGCACACTCATGAAGGAAATGGGGACATCTTCACCCACTTCATTTTTCTGCAATAGGACTCTAGACATGGTATGTTCTGAGGCATAACAATGTATTACAAAATCTTTGCAGAAATCCAGGTGAGCCAGCACTGGAGCTTGAGTAATCACCTTCTTTACTTCATCAAAATATTTCTTGGCCTCTTCAGACCATTTGAAACTTTGTTTTTCACTTAACAGGTTTACCATAGGCCTAGTCATTTCTGAGAATTCAGGTACAAATCTTCTCAAGAAGTTAAATTTCCCAAAGAAAGATCTTATTCCATTCCTATTAGAGGGAAAACACAATTGTTGTATTTCTCAAACTCTTTGAGGGTCAATCTTAATTCCCTCTCTCGAGACTATATGACCCAATAACTTTCCCTCTGTCACACAGAAGATAGATTTCTTGGGATTTAGTGATATCCCTTGATTTCTACACTCTTGCAGAATGAGCTTCAAATATTTTGCATGTTTCTTCCTCTTACTAGAGAAAATGGTCAATTCATCAAGGTATACTACAATTATCTTGTTCAGCAGGTGACCAAAAGAGGAATTTATGGCACGCTAAAAGGTGGCTCCTGCATTAATCAAGCCAAATGGCATTCGATTATATGCAAATGTACCCCAAGGAGTAGTAAACACCATTTTATGTTGATCGCTAGGGTTTACACTGATTTGGTTGTACCCTGAAAAACCATCTAGCATTGACATCAATTCAGAACCTGCAACCATTTGCAAAATGTGATCCATGTTGGGAAGAGCAAAGTTATCTTTCAGACTGGTCTGGTTCAAGTTTTTGAAATCTACACAGATTCTGATTTCACCATTTTTCTTGTGAACTGGTACTATGTTCGTGACCTAGGTAGAATGGTGAATTGGGTATATTATTCTAGCACTCAGCATTTTTGTCCACTTCTCTAAAAATGGCATCAGAGACCCTAGGGTTATAGTTCCTCAATTTTTTCTTCAAGGGCTTAGCGTCGGGTTTCAATGGGATGTGATGTTGAAACTATCCATTTTTAAAATCCTCCAAGTCTTCATATGACCAGGAAAACACATCTTTGAACTCTTTCAATAATTTTGTAAATACAACCTTTTCTTTTGGGTTACAACAAGTGCCTAGATTCACATATCTAGGATTTTCATCACTACCTATATTTATTTTCTCAAAATCACTAGATTGCTTACCACTAGTCTCTTCAGTTTGACCAATAAAACAATCACCATGGTCAAACAACTTCTCCATTGTTATGAGGCCCTTAGGGATATGGTTTCCCTTCAATTTCACAATATCTGCCATTTTGTTCACCTGTTCATCTGCACAAAACTCCTGACACTTGAATTCTGAACCTTCAAAAAATACTGAGGAGAATTTTTCAATACCCTGTAAGAATGTCAACACACGAGTGTCATCACTGAAGACTTGCCAAGAATTAGCATTGTCTGCAGTATTACTAATTCCCCATCTTGACTTTGACAACAATCAGTATACTATAGAGCTATTTCACCGACCTAGTGTGCCCCACGTTTTCACCAAGGATACCTTTTTTTAGGACTTTTTTTACTCTTTTTGGATTTCTTTAGGATTTAGCTCTCTAGGGACTGCCTCAATTGCAAATGCCTCAAAACTTTCAATTTCATCCCAAGCCCTATTTCTATAATGCTTCATCCGCTCATTCCTTACTGCATATATTCCTCTCACCTACTTTACGATTAACTTAGCATCCCCTTTAGCTTTCAGAATTTTGACACTTTTCTTCATCGCTTCTTGAATACCAAGCAGCAATGCTTCATATTCAGCGGCATTATTTGTATTCTCAAATTCTAGTTTAAAAGTAAAAGGAAATTTCTCACCAACAAGAGATATCAAAACTACTCCTGCACCTGAACCTGTAGAGGAGCAGCTACCGTCAAACTCAAGAATTCAAACTCCTTCATTTCTGGGACATTTCAACTCTGCAACATCTTCTTTAGGCAAGATCAGATAATTAGTGAAATTTGTTTCTTGGTATTAGATCTGAGCTTTGGGATCTTCAGATGGGAAGACAGTATATTTGGACTTGGTCTCAGGTTGTAAGCTTACCTTTTGATTGCCAATGGGGATTATTGCTTGTGACCAATCTAATTTAATTTCTCCTACTAAATCTCGGTAGAAGGTTTGACTTAAGAGCATACCATAGCTAGCAGGTATGTCATCCACAAGGATGGTTAACTTTAGCCTTTTATTGGGATAGGCGGCTAAAAAAATTTGAGCATCTTTGATTTGACCAAGTAATGGGACTTGTTTAGAATCCATCAAGTAACTTTTGCCAAATGTTTTTGTTAAGGGAAAATCTAGGGCTTTTTCTATAGATGAAGGCATTATATTGTTTGACGCCCCTAATTCTATGATGCAGTTACTAAGTTTATGACCATGCATGAACAGAGATACATAGAAAGGTTCTGGTTTACCTAAAAATTGAGCAGGTTCTTTGGATTCTTGACTAAGGATAGTTTAAACATTTTTAGGGGAAATGGAATTATGGTTTATAGAAGTTTCATGAGCAGACATAGTATTTGTATGATTTGCTACAACTTCAGGAGATGAACCTTTTACAAAATTCACTAATTTATCCAACTCATTGGGATTTAACTTCAAATATTCAATAGGAGAAATCTTAATCTTGGAAGATTTACAAAATCAACAAAATCAAAGGAAGAATCAGGGTCTGATTTTTTTAGAGTCTTTACCTCCGGTCCTACTTTTTCGTCCATCTTTGAGCTGCCACTTGTATTAACATGATCCTTTTCTCTTTTAATTTGAAATGGATGCGAGACTCAATTGGTAATTTTTATTCCTTGTTGACCCCTGGTGAGCACAGAGCAAGAAGGTTCCTCCAGAGTAATTAAAATGTCACTACCACGATCAGAATCTGACTCATACTCTAGGTAGTAACTTATAGAGTCGCCAAGTCCTCCAGAGTTTTCTTCATCAGCAGGGATCTCCTGAATACTTTCTTTGTTAGATTCTATCTATTTGTATCGCACCATCTCAGGACATGAATCTCCATCGTGTTCATCATTCAAATGAAAAATACACATATTCTCTTTTACAGGACGGGGCTCAATTTGTAGTCTTTGCTGGAAAGGTAGAGCATTTGATGATTTCCCATAATTTCCTGTCCCTTGACTTGGATATCTATGAGGAACATCTTAGTATGGAGCAGGAGGGGATTTTGGCATCTGTCTCTTTAGGGAAATCATATCATTAACTAATCTCTGTACTACTGGGTCACTAGAGCCAGAAGTAGAGGCTTGATTTGTCAATGTTTGAACATCTCTTCTCCATTTTCCTGCTGTTATGAGATCATCTTCAAGCTCTACTGCAAGGTTTTGGGCTATAGCTATATCAACCACCCTATCCTATCTCAATTGATAGCTTATGTCAGGAGGTATTACATTGACAAAGAAGCCTTTTTATTTTCACCATTCAGTCTTTTAGCATTAGGGATCTGATATAGGATCTTGTTGAATTTGACCACGAATTCCCTCATAGGCTCATCCATCTCCTTCTTTAATTGGGACAATTGGAGCAAGAGAGAGTGTTCATCTTCAGCAAATTTGAAACGAGATTCAAAGGCCATTTTCATTAAGTTCCAATCGGTAATATAACCATTCGGCAAATGGTAAAACCAATCAGCAGCATATTCGGCAAGGGTTTGTACAAATAACCTCATTGCAACATCTTCATGTTGGATAGCTAAAATCCCACAAGCAATATTGAAAGCGTTCAAATGGTCATCTACAGAAACTTTACCATTGCCATAGAATTTAGGTAATACATCTCTAGCCCCTTTTGGTAAGGGTTGGTTTCCTCCTACATTTAGAGGACCTACTACCACTCCCCAAGGCTGGGCCATGATTGAAGTCAGGAAGATGGTTACAATAGGGGGAATTTGAGTACCAGATAATGTTAAAGCTTGCCAATTGGATTGACTTGAAGATGCTTCAGGGGAAACTTTAGGGGGAGAGGAAGGCCTACTTTTTTCTTTCTTCTTAGGGGTAAAGGTAATAGGAAATAAATTTTTTTGCAAATCTTGATAAAACTTATCAAAGATACCTTCTCTCCTCTGAGACCTGGTATAAGGACGAGAATCCAGGTTTAAGGTCCTTGTGGGTCTTGAGCTGCTCTGTCCACCACTACAGCTTCTTGTGCTATGGGAAGTCCTCTCAACCACTCCCCAATCTCTTCTTCCTCATCTATCACCAATCAAACCTACTAAAATTTCTGATCACTTTCCCTTACATTCCAGGCCAAAATAGCTAAATAAGAAATAATGTCTTCTTGAGTATCTAAAAAGTGTAAGTTAGGTTGAAGGACAGGGGGAATTTCTTCTTCACCAGGTATCGCATCAACAGGAAATACCATGATATTCTCTCACTTGGAAACAAAAATGCATACTGATCTTTTTAAACATGCTCCCCAATGGAGTCACCAAAAATCTGTTAGTGAACATATTTTTCCTTCTTGAAATATAACTATCAAAGACTCTTAAAACCCGAATACAAAAAAGGAAAGAAATGCACTAACAATTGAGTGATTCACTCACAACCACACTCTCTATATTCAATGGCACAACTGCCTTAAGCAAGAAGAATTTTCAATAAAACCTTTTATTCAGAAACATCTATTTTTTTTAAGTATACATTTGACCAGAGAGAACGAAAGGCTGCGATTCACATCGCCATAGATAACTGATTAACTATTCAGAGATTTTGAAGATCAATAAGATATACAAGCCAACTGACTCAATTCTTAATCAGAAAAATAACAAAAGAACGGCCGATTAATTAGGATAATAGATCTTAAAATATTACTGACTAAATCCAAAATATATTTTTCATGGATCATAACAACATTTTCATTTAATTTCAACTGAAATCAAAACCATGCATTCCGACAGACCAACTGATCCACAAAATGATAAAATCTACTTATATTACCGACTGATAACATATATCCATATATTTGAAAATATCGAGTATCATTACCACAGGAATAAGTTAAAAATAGAACAACTAATAAATGGATTTTCTTTTCCAGAGAACCGACCCTCACTTGGTCATCCAAAATATCATATATAGCCACGCAGGGCTTAATTTAGTTTTTAAAACTAACTACCTCAAAAAAAGCAAGAACTTCAGAAATAACCTAAAATAGAAAACTACTTATGAAACTAAATGGCTGATTGACCAACTGTAGCTCTAGCATGGTATTTTTCATTGTCTTCCATTCCTCGAATGCCATGGAGAAATTATCTCTCAACTTTTGGTTTGGTTTGGAAGCTGCTTTAAACCTTTACAGCCAAACATCTTTGAAGCACTACATCTATTGGGTTTTGTTTGCAATCACCTTCAGATGTTCATTGTCGTAGACCACCATTGATTCCACATGAGCTAGGATCGAATGATCAGTCATCCCAATTTCTTTGGCAGCTTTCAAGTTTTCCAACTTTTTACGGAAGTAGGGCAGCACCTTAGACATTTCACCGCTAGCTTCATTCTCTAGTCCGATGATCTTCCCTGTACATTCATTTTGTGCTAGTAAGGTGTCTCTTAGGTTCATCTAGGCTTCAATTATCTGAGATGACTCTTCTATCACCTGTTCATATAATGAACTTTCCCATTCCAAATTCACTTTGACCATGAACTGTGAATTTTTGTCCATTCTAGGCACTACCTTTTTAGAAATAAACTTATTTATACCATAGGTATAGACGTTCTCCATATTATGCATCTCGATTTCTAATTCCCCCCCTTTTCTTTTTCGATAACTCCGCATCATTTTCTACTATATTTAGTAATTGTTCAGCTTTTGTCATCACATTATCAAAATCACTAGCAAACCTAGTAATTTCTTCATTTACCTTATCCATACATTTGAAGAAGGTTGTTGATATTGATCTGTCCTTGTGTACTTGGTCCAGGAATTTCTAACTTTCAAGGGACTTTACATCCAAATCAAAAGGGACCATTGTCAGTGGCTGAGGCAGAGGATTATGAAGCTACTGAATATACTTGGTCATTTCACAAAGGGCCTGCTTTAATTTGATCTTATCCTCAGCGTCCTTTTTCACTCGGTGACTGATTTTCTTATTGGCTGAATCAAAGATTTTTAAGTCAGTTGCCCTGGAGGACATGCCCAGATCTATCTTTTCAACATGGAAATCACTTTCTGTAACCTCATCACTAGTTTTATCTGAGTTGTGTTTGAATATCTCTGCCATCTAGTGTCCTATCTTAGTATCCACATTGACCATGGCTTCTACCTTTGGCTTCTTACCTCTTGGGATTTTCCCGAGATATTTGCCAACCAAATCTCCAATAGGAGCCGATATTGGGACAATGCTCCTTTTCTTATTAACCGAAAGCCCCAACCAGTTGGGACTCTTTGGTGTAGGAGCATCAGTGGAAGGGGTTGATACTGATAATTTTTGGTGATCTTCCCCTGTTATTTGAATCTTCGGAGGGCTTGATGGACTCTTATCCATTTTAACCTTTTTCTTAGGTTGTTTTCCACTCTCTTCCTATTCAGAGTCAGCTATAGTGCAGGGGATCGATTCTTCATTTTCTTGCCTTTTTTTCCTGGTTCTTTTAATCCTTGGGGATTGTATATGGATTGTTTCTCCCCTTTCAGTATGATCTTCAATTCTAGTTTTGGATTCACCTGCAGAAAGCAATTCCTCATTTTCATTAGTAATAGTGGGAGAAATGGTGAGTTTCAAAATTCTTATACTCTTCCAAGTTACTGAGACGGGGATTTCCTGTTTCTTTTTCTTGCTTATTTCCTTCAACCACTTGTCTGTTCTTTTGAACACATTTTTAGAAATAGCAGTCAAATAATCTACCTCCTCTCTTCCCCAATCTATTTTCTTGGCCACTACTTCATTATTTTGGTTTATACATTCAGCTTTTGTCACATCCTCTTCCACATCGGTGTCAAGCCCTTTAATTTTGAAAGGCAGTCGCAGGGTAATAATTTGATCCAATGAAAACCAGGAATGCATTCTTTTCACAACCTCAAATTCATCAATGCAGTCAGCCCAATAGTCTTCCAAACCCAACTGATGTAGGAAAGTGGCATCTATTTTGAAATGGTTCACCACAAATTTCTTGCTATCAAAATAGCTACGGCTTTGATAATAAGGGAGATTGAATACTTTCATTTTGGTATCAAGAGAAGACATACCATGTGTTAATCTGAGGTGATAGTGTCCCAAATCAATAGGAAAGAATGAACCTACTCCTCTTTTAAGCTTGAATTTCAATCCAACCTGAATAATTTTTCTACATATTTCCAGTAGAATGTACTTATCTGGACAATAGCGTGGGAGCTTTACAGGTTCACCACTAAAGCCTCCTACCCTTAAGTAACTGAAGGTGGGGAATTGAACAAAGAAACTACCATAAACCTTAATCAACTCCATAGCCTCTTCAGGCATTCTACAATTTATTCTTCCTCTCAACTCAAAGACCAACTTGGCTAGGAACGTATCTTGCACCCTTCGGAAATTTCTTAGGTTATTCATCTTCTATAGATAAGAATGGTACTCGTAGATCATCATGTCATCTTTCCACGGTTGATAAGGTAAGCCCTCCCAATTTCTACAGATGGCTAGAACATAGAACAGATATGAGGACATCTAGAAATTAGAAGCTTTTGCAGACTGGGAAAACTCTTCATCTAGCTTTGCCTCTATTACTTCCACCTAGTCAACATATTTTCCATCACTCTGAATGGTTTGAATGAGGATATACATCCAGTCCTCCCACATTATGTCATTAGGCTTCCCCCTTAGTTTTTTCAACATGACAACAATATCTCTCACCTATCTTACCAAATGGTCCTTTTTTAGAGGCTTGGGAAGTCTGGAACCTCCTCTTTCAGCTTTGGATAACTAGTCTTTGGCTATGTTATTACTATAATCCTTGAAATTGCAGAGAAAATCTTCTTTAGCTTTCTCAAAATTGTATGTGATGTAAGTCTCTGCGGGGGGAATTCTTAGGGCCGCCATTATTGTTTTTCAGTTCACAGACACCAAAATTTCTCTAGAAGGAAGGCAAATACATTTATTTACCCTGTCATACCTGTTTCTACACTCCATCACCAATTCAGGGCAAGGAGTCATTTCAGGAAAACTAGCAACCTACAAAAAACCACTTTCAATGATTTTGGTTGATATAGTCTCGGCTTTGGCATTTCTAACTCTGTGAACAATCTCTGTAATTTTGTCGTTGACAAGAACTTTATCTCCCATCTTTGGTAAATAGCTACTTATAGGATAAAACTTATTCTCCTTGACAAATCTGGCTTGTAGGGCCGACTTACTAGAACTACCCATGATAATTCCTAGCGCTACTAATTTGGGAAAAAGATATGAAACAATGGAAATTTCCTTTCCTACAGCATGTAATTCTTAAAAACCAGAAAGGAAAATGAGAGAAAATACTTTGAGACTCACCGATGCCAACACTTCCACTTGCAGAGAAAAACCATCAAAGATCTTTAGTCCCGTCTAACTTTCCAACAGAAGGTGAAAATAGAAATGGTAAAGAAAGGAAAGCTTAATACATACATTTAAATCGCCTCTTTTTAGTAATTATGATTACTTGTTTTGAATCAATGATTCCCGCCGCCAATAGCTTTCCATGTCCCATCACATTTCCTACTTATTCAGGCAAACTATACTTTTAACTGAGTTGATGTCACTCCCCGTCTTTTCAAAAATCAATTTCATAAATGTGAGTGAAATTTGGCATGTGCCGAGTGTGTCCGATCATTATTACATTTCTGAATCTTGAACATTGAACTATGAAGCGCAAAGTTCAAAGTTTGATATCTCACATGCCTTTAGCCATGAATTGACACAAATAATAAATATGACAAAATGATGCATGATGTGTGAGTGGAAAATGAATTATGAACCCAATAGGTTATGGTTCAAGATTCAAGACCTTAAAAATCATGACGCCGAGACATAAAAGGATGCAAGCTTAAGAGGGAATGACAAATGTAAAATGGGAAGTTGAACTTTGAACTTTGAACTAGTGATTTTAAGGTTCACAATTCAATATTACATTACACATCTGACGCAGGCTTGCAAAACTTACTGATTGATAAGACAAGTGCGGACTTGCACAGCGGGAAACGGGATCTTGAACTTTGAACATTGAGTTCAAGGTTCAAGATTCAACATACAACCCAACACTTTACATGTTACTTTGAGAAAAATTTAATCAAAAGCTTTTTGACCTACAAAAAGAGTCACAGGAAGACAAGTTTCCCTCTTCATTCTGAATTATATCATTGTAGATATGGCATTCCTTCATCTATTGTGACAGATAATGGGAAATAATTCAAAAATAAGGATATGGATGCACTATGTGCTAAGTCTCACATCAAACACCACTTTTCATCTATTTATTATCCTTAAGGGAATGGACAAGCATAGGCTATCAATAAATTTATCCTGAAAATCCTAAAGAAAATAGTAAATGACAGTGGTCGAGATTGGCATCTCCAATTGAATCTAGCATTATAGGCCTACCGCACTAGCAATAGAACCCCCATTGGAGCTACACCTTATGCCTTGGTAAATGGATCAGATGCTATTTTTTCCTATTGAGGTAGAAATCCCTTCCTAATGGGTTTCCTTAGATGGACTCATAACAAAAGAAGAATACAAACTATCATGACTTCAAGAGTTGGAACTGCTAGATGAACGACATCAACAAGCCTTCAACCACCTCAACATCTATCAAAAGAGAATATTTAATATCTATAACCACAAATTGAAACCAAGGTATTTTCAGGTAGGTGATCTAGTATTAAGAGAAAATTCCCAAAATCAACAACATCGGGAAAAGAAAGGAAAGTTTGAAGCAAACTAGTTAGGCCCTTTCATCATCATATTAGTATTTGGTTCAGGTGCATACCAGCTATCAACACTAGAAGGTGATCTACTACCTAAACCCATAAACAATATCCACTTGAAGAGATTTTATTCTTAAGAGCATCAGATTTGGTTTGTACATATTAAAAGTTCCTAAAGAAATTTAACAAAAAATAGCAAATATTGATCCTGAAAAAAAATCTTTAAAAAGTACAATAAAAATCAAGTAGTGAAAACCTGGAAAACAGGTGCTACTTGGTCATAGTTAGATTCTGCATCTATCAGTATCTTGTATCCATTCCCATTGAACATAGCCATAATAAAATCCCTTGTGTACATCACATCCTAGTCCTACCATGGCTTGGGAAATCATAGTCCTTTGTTGTGCATCACTCGGGGTAAAATCCTACAACTAGTGGAATACAAACTTGAGCTCAAACATGACAAACAAATAACCAATGCAAACAACAATTCGTAACACCAAAGACAATCAGATACCTTGGAACTTAACCATCTCAATAAAACTCACATCTCACAAATACAACAAAACACTAAAGATTGAACAACAACTAGATGGTAAATTTTGCATCGTGATCTTAATAGTTTAAAGTTTTATCAATTGTCATTTGATTTCTTTGACTATCAGGCTTTCTAAGTGACTCTGTGATGCATCTAGCTAGAGAAACAATGAAGGAGCATGATATTTTCTTTGTTTGCTTCTTGTGAGTTCATTCTTAGTACCATGCTAATTTGTCTAAGGACATGAACACCAAAGATTCATCGAGGACATCATGAATTAGCATCAACAAAGAATCAAATCTTGTTTATTTATGCAAGCAATACTTAGGTCATCTTGGTTTTGTTATTCCTCGATGCTTGTATTAACTTTCCCTATTAAACAAATCATTAAAGCAGTACTCAAGTCATCATGGTTTACTTTACCATTGATTCTTGTACTTACTTTCAACATTTCCAAAGCTCAATGATGAAAAATAGCACAATAAAATGATCAAAAGGATGACAACATTGCATTTACTTTTGCATTTATCTTGCATTCATATTAGATTACATTTTCATCCTTGCATCTAGTAGATTATCAAGGCTGAAATCTTATCAATAGGGGGAAAATCATCAAGTGTCTCCACAATATCTATGAAATGATCCCCTCCCAGGCCGCTAGTCTACTAGCTTCCATGCCCCTTATTTTCTAACCGATCAGGGTATGAAATTATCTTGGCCTAACATCAAATCCACCAATCAATCATTGCTCAATCAGTAATCAAGATCAAACAAATACATCTATATATCCATAAAATATTTTATCGGTCAATCATTATCAATATCAATCTACCACTTGATTTGACTATATCATATCCCTCAATCAAATCATCCCTTGTCTTATATAGGATGTATCTTTCCTGAAACCAGAAATTGCCATTAGTCTTATACAAGATGGATCCTTCCTAAAACCAGACATGATTCTCCCTAAAACATCATCAATCTCTCCATGAATCTCATCTATCATCGGGATATACATCGCACATCAACCTATCTTTCTATTTGATCACATTCAATCAGGGCATTATTTTCACATCCAATTTATCGGGAGCTAAATAAAAAATGGGCAGAAACTTCCACAATCTTTCACATTTACCTCCTGAGGGGGCATATAGATTTGGGGCATCAATAAAACCATTTGAGGCATCACCATAAATCAATTTTCAGCATCAAGAGCATTAATCAAATCACATCACCAAATTAGGCAGGGGCATCTAACAAGTATTATTTGAATCAATGCGCTTCTCGCACATTGACTCAAAGAGGGGAAAAATGTAGACACCTAAATTTGATTACACAGATTTGTAATCTAATTTAGTTCCCTCCCAGGGAATTATTGATTAAATATTTAATATTTAATTAGTTTATGTCATTCCACTAGTTAATTAATTTAATTAATTAACTATAATCTAAATTAATTATCTAATGGCAACCCATAGCTAGATAATTAATTAAATCTCCCATTTTCTTTTATTAATTTAAATGAATATAATTTGCCCATTTAAATTAATTCCCAATTTTCCCCTTTGAATAAATAAAATATGTTTAATCAATTTGAGCACATGGCTCCTAACTTTAACCCCTAACTTAACCTATCTCAACCACCTAACCCATATTTCTAACTCAACCCAACCCCTTCACACATAATAACCTCTCTTAATTAAGTAAATACCATTACTTACTTAATTTATCCCTCCACTCATTCTCTCTCCTCCCATCACATCCTCCTAATTTTCCCACTTGCCCTCTAATCCAAGCCTAAATTACCCCTTAAGCATTTGCACAATCATAATCCATAGATTAAGAATAATAAGCCAATCCTCAATTCAAACTCATGTCACATCCTCTTAACTCCCAACTCCCTCTCCACTTGTCAGGCTTAAATGCCCTTAACTCCCAACCACATTCTTACACCTTTGTTCCCCACTTACAAATCTTGAGCCTCACAAAGCATTTAATGCTAAAGTTGACCTCTTTTACAAACCCATGTGTCCCTTATGTGGCTCCTATGTGGATTCCACATAGGTGCCACCTCATCCAAGCCCTTCTCTTCCCTCCAAAAATATATAAATAGAGCCCTTCTTCCAAGCATTTAGATCATCCATTATTGTAGTGTTAGCATGCTCATTTTGTTTTCAAGCTCTTTCTCTTGCAATATAATAGTTTCATTTTCATGTTAGTTGCATAGTAATTTCATGGTGTTGGTAGATTCATTATCCTTACTTGTTGAATCCATCTTTTAATAACTTGGGCATAGTGTTATTGATACTAAGTCTCACTCTTTGCATTCTTATGCATAGTGAGATAATGTTGATAAAATTATTGTTCTTGCATTCTTAGGAGAAATCCCATGCTTATATCTAATATCATGTTCATTTTAGTATGGTTTCTCATCTTGCATATTTCATCATCTTAGATTATTATCATTTTAGTTGGCATTATCATCACTCTCACATAAATCATTTTATTCATTTAGCATTAAGCATCCCTCGTTCTTTAATTTGTCATCCTCATTTTGATCTAATGTGCTAACTGAGAGCCATCAAAAAGATCAATACTAGGGTCCTCGGAGATAGAGAGTTCCATGAGATGCTCTTGAAAATCATTTCTTGTTTCTTCATTTTGACGTTAAACATGGTTTTTGATCTAATGTTTCATGGGTATAATGTTATTTTTATGTTTTTAAACTAACTCCATAATAGCAACATACAAGAACATATGTTCAAATTCAATAAAATGATTTGTTTTAAATATGGCAATTACCTTTCACCTTTCCATAAAAATATAATGATTATTTATAACATTGTGATACAAATGAAATGAAAAAGAAAATAATGAGAAAATCTATAAGCCTATATTTTTTATTTATAATAATATGGATAATTAGAGAAATATAGTAGAAAAAATAGCAGAGGGAGGTCAATGGCCATTAACCTCGAGTAAATTACACCCTTACATAGTATTTGAATGACATGATGAGAACCATACCACCACTATTGATAGAAAATAAATCCCTACACCAATAACATCCTACACTTGAGATGGGGGCAATGATTTATCGCTTCTACAATATGAGAATATAGATAATCATTTTGTGATAGTGGGAACAATTAAAATGAGCACAAAAACTCGGAGTCCAAAATTAAGAGTGAGCCTAACCTTAGCTTCTCTACCCAGTATGAAGGACGAGTTATCAAAAAATAGTAATAGATCATTGAGAATTACATTCACAAAAAGATGTAGGGGCAAAATTGCAATAGAACCTCACCTTTTTCACTCCACAATTTCCATGTCAAACCGTCAATTTGAAGCCTATTCTTCAACAACATCTATGGTAGCATCTTTTTAACCCTATTCTTCATAAAATTGAATGTAAGTTTGAACTTGGGTATCCTTCTAATTTATGATTAAAAGGAGAGCTTCATATTTGTCAAAAACTTTATCACACATTCATTCCCCAAGCAGAAGCTTATCAGGTGTCAATACAAAGTTTAACTCTGTCACATCCTTCTCATAAAGGGATTGCTTTAAGGAAGAGTAAAAACATAGGAACTTTGCATTTTTTAGTAAATCATTCCTTCTAAAAATTCCACCAACTAAATCCTTTACTTAATGGATATCATACTCTCTTATGGTTGAGTTGAGATTATATAGTGGTAAAATTTCTCATCAATATAGTTAACTACAATTCTACAACACGTATATAGGATTGCAAGAAATCCATGAAATTTCAAATGAACATGATAGTGAACTGAGTAGAGGAGAGGAAATGAGGTAAATCATCAAGAATATTTCTTCCAACCACACACCTAATAGCTCACTCAACTCTAAGCCATTAGAGGACGAAGATCTTACTCAATATTTCCATGGAGAATTCTCTAGATTCTAAAATCTCACCATCTAGGATGGGATATTATGTGCTAATTGATAGGTGAAATTTCCATCTAACAGAGGAGAATTATCCCATGGGGGTTTCACTTAGTGAACCTGAATCATAGCACATGTGTTTGTTTCATACTAAAGAATCCCCCTATTTTCAAAAAATATTGCCCTAAACTCCCTTTTTGTCACCCCCTCCAATACCCCCCACACCTTTTTTCCTATATAAATCCCCACCCCCACCCCAAAAATACCTCTCTCCCCCCTATTTAGGCAATACATTTCCCCTTTTTCCCCCATTTTAAACCCCACAATATGAACTCATGAGTTAGTGTATTGTTGCTTCAGTGAAGACCACGTGAAGTAGCCATGGTAAAAACCAGAAATGCAAAGAAAGGATTGGAGAAGGGAAGAGATGGGGGAAAATACTTGAAATGGAAAGTGGAAAAAAGTATAAGACAAGTCCTATTATATATTGTACCATCCTAAAAATTAAGCACATAATTTGTGCTCATTTTGGGACCATTTTGAGGCCACCTTATTATGTTTCTTATGGTAGGACCTCATATTGTACCTAAATGCATTATTAATTCAATTATAGGTCCTCCTTCTCCTTCAATATTGCTTGAACTTGAGTTTGGCTCTAGTTTCTATACATATTTTCCCATTTTCCATCCATTCACATGATATATTTCCCACTTAGGTCATTTACATGCTTCAGGATTTTTCCTGATTTCCTAGCAAACTGATATTTTCAAACCTCCTTATTGGCACACAACCCTAGGTCTCAAAAAAAATTTACCTAGACAAGGTCGAATCAAGTTGACCTTGTCCTACACTAGGTCTACCCAAGTCAACCTTGTCCTAGTTATTTTTATTTTAATCAACTTCGGTCCCAATGTGGGGGTGTTTCTCCTAGTCACTTAATTAAGGTCGGCTTGCAAAATCTGAGCCCCAAAATGTGTATAAAAGGAGACCTCTTCCTCTCATTTTCACGTGATCATTAATTTATTGAGAAATATATTGTGCATGCAAGGAATTCAAGTGCAAGAAAACATCCATTGAAGGCATCCATTATCAAGCATTTCAAGTTATCATGCATGTCAGGAATTTTCTTCCATAGAACTATCTCTTTTCCGTATTGAAGGTCAAGTAGAGGAGTTTAACGTCAAGGAAGGAGATCTACATCAAGTATTCCTCTTCTATGTCTTATTCAATTAAAAATTGAGGTGAATTACAACATCTACTACATCAGGTTTTGTCTTACATTATTTCCTTTTGGTTTTTGTGGTGATTCAAAGCTATTGCATCAAAATCCTTGATCAAACATTTACAGATAATTGCATTTACATGGTATGATCTATTCTATTGTTTATATCTAATCTCTACTACATGTCAGTATTCATTCAATTACATTTATTTCAATTCAAGGTTGATACCTATACAGGGGCTTGACCATGGCAAGCCCCTCCCCACAACCTTATTCCCCTTTTTTGTGTAGGAATGGATTGTCATAGTTTTGAATCTGGATTTTAGGAATTTCAGAACCAGTCTCACATCATTCATAGATTTCATAGGATTTGAAGCCTCCCAGACTAAGTCAACTTTCTGGGACAAGGTCAAATTTGTTCAACATAATCCTTTGGATCTGATATTTTCACACTCAGAAGTTACAGGTGTCAGAGTGCCAGATCTAGAACCATTTCTAATTCTGACAGTTCTTTGATAGTCATAACCAGATCTGAAGTTCACTCCTCTTCCTCTAATTTCAAGATAAGTTCATTCTTCCTATTTATTAGTCATTTATCAAATTCACATATCATTTACATATTTGTCATAAGGAATCACCAAAATCCCCCACATTTGTGTGGATCATGAATTCACACCCTTACTCTCTTGGTTGTGCTATTCAGATTCACCTTGTTGGGAGTTTGGTATTCCAATGTATGAAAAACTTGGTGGTCTACCATTGATCACCATTTTCTCCATCACATTTTGGTGAACCCGATGATTTCATGAATTATACTTTCTAATTTAGTAGTTATATCTTCTTTGTGTGATCTATATTTTATGCATTGAATTTTATTTCTTTTGCATCATAGCAGATCCCATATTTACCACTGTCCTATTTTGAGATCTATTTTTGTGTTAATAACATGGAAATATCTAAATTGGATTGGTGTACAATTACTTGTTTCATTACCTTCCTTCTTACCTCTCTTTATCAAACACATGGAGTGAATGAAATATTTTTTCTTTCGTTATCTTTGTATTCCTTCATGGTATTCTGCATATGGCATACTGAGAGTAACCCATATATCTCTAAATTATAATGCATATTTCAAAAATGTTACCAATTTTTCATGTGTGTTTCTCCTTCACATTTTAACTAAATGCATGCCATATATAGATAACTAAAGGGCCTTTGTTAATGAACCTAATGCTAATAATATTAAGGAAAATAATGTTTGTGAATCTTATCAAAATGTTCAAAATATTATTTATGATCCAGATATTAGACATTTTCTAGATAATTTATTCCCAAAAATAAGGAATAATCCTCCTCCTTCTTTCTGACCTAAAGATAGTAAGGATGATGGTTTTCCTAGAGAAACCATTATTACTCCTCCTTCTCCCACTCATAGACCTCAACAATGTACATCACAACCTATCCAACGTGATCAAGGATCTAGTGACTATATCTCTAAGTCTCCTCCTAATCCTCCTAAATAATATCATGTGCCTCAAGCTAAAAAAATTTCTCAACCAAAACCACCTCTTAATATTCTCTTTCTCACACCATCTCATGATCCTTCACCTTATGATGACCGTGAAGATTTGGCTAGATGATTTTATCTTAATATGAATCATAATCCTTGGATAATATTTCCTTATATATTCTGTCTAAGCCCTTACAACCACATTAAAGGTTGATTTTCATGTTTCTTTCATTACCCTAGGAATTCTCTTTGTGATTGTGTTGAGTTTAGAAAATTTATTCAAGATTTGGTTGATAGAAATCTTCATTTTTTAACACTGAATATTATACATTTTATTCATATCATAGAAATGCCTTATTAAATATTTTTCCTATTATGTTTCTCTTCATTATGAAAAACTCTTTGCATAATGTTCACTAAGGGTGTCATAATAGGATTATATATCTCTTGCTCTCTAATCTTAGGGGAAAAGGATCATTTCTTCTTCCTTCTTTTAGGGATCCATTTTCTCCGTTTATTGACATCTTTATTTTATATAACATGACATCCTTGTCGTTATGCATTTGTTGTTTTACATAAGGATATTGACATCCTAAATTGCAACCTTATATTTTCTTGCAAGCGCATATCTTTTATACATGAGAAATCACTTAAGGAGCTCAAAGTGTCTTCCCTTCTCATTTCCTTCTCTCTTTAATGCATCCAATATCCATTTTGATCTTGCATCTTTTATAGTATGATATCCTTTCTTGCAAGGATTTAATATTTTACACAAGGATTTTCATCAAGAGTTACAATCTTATGTTTTCTTGAAGGTACATATTATAGAGGATCTATCACTTAGGATGTATATTGGTCTTATTTTCCTCTATCCTTTCATAGGATCCATTATCTCTTTGTTTTTCATCTCTTTTATATTTGTATTTCCTCCCATGTATGGACTTGTTGTTTAGCATCTTTCTCTTTAATGAGATTAGTATCCTCTTTACAATTCCTTCCTTACTTGGAAGTGCATATCTTGTATACTTGGGTTGACCACCAAGTAGACATAATGTGGCATCCTTCTTCTCCCTTTTTCTTTTTCATCTCTGTGGATTTTCTATTATTTTATGCTGGTACATTCTTTTTGGCATGAGATCCTTTGTTTCACACAAGATCCTAACATCTTTGCTTAACAACCCTTTTCATGCCTCAAAAGGGCATGTCTATCATTTAATAATCATCCTCATCATTTCATCCCTTTCCTTGATGACTTTCTTACTTTATATGTGATGCATTTTCTAGCTTTAATATATCTATTTTATAGATTATTTTTCTTGGAATTGTGTATCTATGAAGTAACTATCATTAAGGGTGTATTATATCTTTTTTCTTTCCTTCACACTTCGGGGTAAAGATTGCTTGTATATTATTCTCTCTCTTTTTTATAAGGACCTACTTTCATTAGTATAGTGGAATTTGCTTATCATGTGACATTCTTTTCTTATAAATAAGTGATCATTCTTATTTGGGATTCTCTCTTATACAAGATATGTGAATCCTTGATCACAACCTCTTCTTTATTTTCAAAACTATGTTCATTATAAATGAATTCCCTTGTACTATGTGTTTTAAAGTTTTTTTGCATTCTTCATCAATATCCCTATTTCACCTGGTAATAGGGGGTTAAATTGGTGCATTCTTGTTATCCTCCCCTTCTTTGTCTTGAATATGCAATCTTGGTTCAAGAACTCCTCTTGAAGGTAGATGTATTATAAGCCAAGATCTCTTCCTCTCAAGGGTCTCTTCTGACAAGTGGAATATCCTTTCACGATTATCTATTTTTTTATCTCATAATGTTAGAATTAATTGGAATTAGTACTAAGAGGGGAGGGGTGAATCATTACCTCTAAAAATTTTAACACCTTTCTTGATTTATAAGTAATCATACATTACATCATTACCAACCATTATTGTTGTTCTTTCTTATGTATGTTTTTTTCATTCATAATCTTTGATGGTTTGCAATATTCATAGAAACATTCATGAAAATGATAAACACATAACACAAGATATGGTATCGCAGAAAACTCCTATTAGGAAGTAAAAACTACAGTGGGGATGGCACCCACAAAACTTGACTATCTGCAGAATGGAAGGGAGCCAGTTAAGGATTACAATTTGATCACTTCTGATGATCTACCCTGTTAGGAGTATTAAGGTAGAGACCTGTTAAGATCTACTCTATTAAGAGCTTTAGCAACACTGATTTAAGTGTGCACTTAGTTATGAGATTTTACAATAGGACGGTTAAGCCCACCTTTCTTGAAAGGATTTCATTAGTGTACTACACTTGTTAGAATGAGTAAAAATGTTGACCTGACTACATACAATCTATAATTTCTTATTACAAATCCTTTAAAGCTCTCAGAAGTATAATATCACCTTAAGTGATTGATGAATACCTTTTCTCTACTTTTTGGTAGCCTATGTTTTGTTCTTGAAACTGACTTGATTCTTTTTCTTTCCTTCTGCATGAATTCTCTATCTGGTCTCTAGTTTCTTTCCGTGGCTACTATCTTCATTGAAATGAAACAATTCTCAATGGATTGAGCACCTATTTATACAAGTATTTTGACCTATCTGGAATTCACACATTACAATGTTAACTCTTAGATCCAAGGTTTACAACTTGACCTTGATCTTTAGTTTGTATGATTTAAAATAGTAAAACTAATTAAAATAATAGTAAATAATTTGCTTCCTCCACACATAATGGATTTAAAATCAAATCAAGAAGCTATAAATACAACTTCAGTGATTTATCTGACATGGAAAGTCAGATCCACTTTTTGCGGGATGTAACTCACTGTTGGTCCTTGTTCATCGGTTTGAACTTGAAGTCTGTCAGTGTTCCTTTGTTGAACTGTTTATCAAGTTCCCTTTGTTTGTCATGTTCCTCTCTTTGCTTGTTCCATCGGGTTGCACTATTGTTACTCCTCGGGTTTCCTTTACCTTTTTGTCATCGGATAACCACTTAATCATTGTTTTTCAGGTAACCTTGTCGTCAGGTAGTGCAGTGCCCTGTCTATCAGTCTTGTGTAAACCGATGGTGCAGATCATGTTTTTCTCTAAGTATACTAAGGGAAAAATATAATGCCTTCAATCTCCCCCTTTGAAATTAGTATCAAAAACTAATATGTGCATAATACTGAAGTGTTTAGTATGTACACCATGTTTGTATCCTTGTCATCGTATGACTCCCCCTGATTGTATGCATTGGTATAGTGTATGTATATGTACATTTATACTATTCATTCTCCGTATGTACATTATTTCCCCTTTCTTTTACTATACATATGATTTCCTCCTTTTAACTAAGGTGAATGAACATATCAAATTCCCCCTTTCTTTGATACTGATGACAAAAATGTACAACTTATAATATGCCAAAATTGTGACAAAAAAGTGAAACTTACAATGTGTCAAATATGTTAGAATGGGTTGTTTTGATATCTTCAAGCATTTTCTCCCATTTTTCTTTCAGTTGTTCTAGTGTCATGTGTTGTAGCTCTAGCCTTGCGTGCATATCATAAATGTTGTCGAGGACAGACATTTCTGGGGTGGCAATTAGAGTATTTGCATGTGCCATATGTTGTTTCAGGAGTGTAAGTGTCGGTAAGAGCTTAACTTGGAGCTCATTTACCTCATCTCTGTACTTCATCTCTGCAAACTGTATGTCCTGGCTCTGTTTCCTAGCCTGTATGATTTGTTCATTGTGCAATTTAAGTGCTTCTTCCGTGTTGGTGAGACTTTGTGTATTGGACTTAAGATCAACATCTATTTTTGCTATCTTGTTGGTATACTCCTGAGTGAGTTGATCTAAAGTGCACAATTTCTTTATTAAGGTAATATCTTCTTATATAATTGGATCAATTGTACTTACCAATTCAAATAGCTTGACCTTTTTCAGTGCCACTTCCTAGCTTATTTTCTTAGCTATCTTGAACTCATACTTTGTTCAAGTCTCTCTTCTATAACCATATTAGAATCAATATTTTGAGATGTTATTGCATCTATGAGTATGACCAGTTGATCAAGCATTGGAGCTCTTTGATCAATATCTATATCAGGTACAATCTGTTGAAGTATTCCTCTTGCTACTTGTAGTACCTTGGCCTCTTTTTCTGCTCTTTTTAGTTTATCTTGAATACCTTTTCTTTCACAGATGTTAGCATATTTTGTTAATGCAGTTGGATCCAACTTTCTTGGATCACAGACTAGAATCTCAATGATTTCATCCAGAGTTACTAGGTTCTTATTCTTTCCTTTCTTCTTCTTTGAGATTTGAGGGGATGCAGTTGTATTAACTACCATAGCTAGTTCATTTGTTCTCTTTGAATGACTTGGTGAAGGCTTTGTAGAGGATGCTTCTTGTGTCTTCTGCTCAGGTGGCACCTATCAGTTATGTGAAGACATCTCTTCATTAACTTTGGGTGTTTTTGCAGAATGTGCTTCTAATTTCTTCTCCAGCTCATCCTTCTTTTCTTCTTCACCTTTCTCTTTTGGTTTGTCTGCTGTTTCCTTTTGAATTTCCTTCTTATTTTGATCGGTAGAAGTATCTTTCTGATCATTGGTTGCATCTTGCTCCGAAGTTATATCAGTAGTTTCTTTGGCTTCTCCATCACCCTTGTCCTTGGTTGTGCTTGTTTCCTTTTCATTAGATCCATCATTTCCCTCTAGTATGTTTATTTCCTTCATTAAGATAGGCATGTTACTTTGAGTTGTAGCTTGGGCTTTGTCAATAGTGGTGTCCTCCTTGTCGGTTTGAGCCTTGTTAGCAGTGATATCCTCATCTTTTTTTGTATCTTCTACAGGGTCTTGTACTTTTGAGTGCAAGACCGAAGTGTCTTGTGTTACTTTGAGTTGTATCTTGGAATTTGTCAATAGTGGTGTCCTTCTTGTCAGTTTGAGCCTTGTCAGCAGTGATATCCTCATCGTTTTTTAATCTTCTGCAGGGTCTTATACTTTTGAGTGCAAGACTAAAGTGTCTTGTACTGTCTCATCAGCAACAATAGTTATTGTATGATCTCTTCAATATTTGTTGATGTTCTTGATCCTTAAATGTGATAAATATGACATTATATTTCTTCTTTGGATCTTTTTCAGAGTAATAGTTAGTGATATCTTGGATAATATCATCCATGACTATGTCTACGTTAATAGGCTCATTATCACTTTTAGTATTGTCCAAAGCAATATGCTGAGGACTTGCATTTTCTGTCTCCTCCTCTGTGTGAGGCGTGTTGGTGAGAAGTAGTTGATTCTCACCACTTTTTGACTCAACCGGTAGATCTAGGAGTTATCTCCATTTAGTTTTTTTCATAGTATCCAGATCAATGAATTTTTTTTCTAGCACTTTGTAGGCTCTTATCTTTGCAACAAATTTTCCTGAGTGCTTTTTAAGTATTTCTTTGATCTCTTCAACTTTAGATTCAAGAGGCATCAGTCTCACAAGTACCCTTTCCCTTGCTTCTCTCTCTATTTACAGGGCATATGACCATTGTTGGTATATCCTTTTACCTAACTCTTGAGGTATTTGACTGATAAATACTGCAGGTGCATATTTTTTCTTGATCATTGACTTTATGAATACCTCTTGTATCTTATTCTGTTCCTCTAGGTTTAGTGTATCCCATTGTCTGATCTTCTTATCAGTAATTGTGCCATGTGTAGCAATGGATTTGGAAGCTTCATCCACTGCCTGATTTTTGAAGTTATTCTTTTCTACATCAGCATCATCATCTTTAGTGTCATCTATGTCAGCCTTTGCCCTAACCAACCTTTTCCTCTTCTTTGGAGGTGTTGTTTTGACATTTTTTTGCCTTGTTCTCTTAGTTGGTTGCTTCCTCATGTAGGTCCTTACTTGACCTTTCTTGAGGGGCATTGCATCAGTTACAATAGTTTGACTCCTTGTCCTCTGCTTTTTTGTAGGAGGTGGAGGTGTATCAGATTCAGTCTTTTCATAATCTAATTTATTTTCTTCTTGTTCCTCACCGATGGTGACCTGTTCATCGGTTGACTCTAGTTGATCTGGTTCCTCATCTATTACTGATACAATCTTCTTGAGATTCTTAACCATTTTTTCCTTTTTGTTTACAGTATTTTTGATTTCTAGGCCTTGTTTTATTTTTTATTTGGCCTCTTTGTATGTTCCAAACCTTGGTTGTTTCTTATCAATGGGCTCATTAATTAATGCCTCAATTGTACTTGTGGCTTGATCAATGTTGATCTCATAATCTATTGGAGCTAACCAGGCTATTCTTGGTACAACCATTTTGATATGGGTGAAATCTGTGTCTCCCATAAAACATATTTCATCTTTATGTTTTTCAACTAGCTCTTCGGGAATCCTATTCCTCTCCATCATCTTTTCCTTGAACTCAAGGAAGTAAGTAGACATGACAGACTCAAAACTATCTCCTAGTGACTTAATTAGTTCACTACTCTGTTGGGTTACTAGTTTGGTAGTGTCCCATACTACTTTTCCTACTGAAGGAAAGTATTCTTGAAAAAAAAAAAAGATACACATGATAAGTGAGCCAAACTTATATGTGTTGGTCTTTGCAGACCTTATTTTGATCATCTTTTCATCAAGTCATTTTAACAGGATCTCACATAGATCCATTTGAATTCCTTTGGTTACAATCTTGTAAGTTGTGCTTACTGATGTAGTAGAAATGTTGTTCAATCTTCTAGCTTGGAGGATTTTGTACCCAACTACACAGACACCAAATTTGAGTTCTTTGTCAGTGATTGTGTTTACTTTGAGACCTATGTTGCCTCCTTCTGCATTTGTGAGTTTTTCAACTTATTTCATTAATGGATGCTTGTGTGCCCTAGGCTTGTCGGTTATTGATAACCAGTGACAGCGTGAAGAACATCCTTGGTTATTTGCTTGGGTTGGTCTAGCCATAGCTTATTGTCATGCATTCTGCTCAAGACTAACCTTATCCATTCTATTTTGAATTCCCTTGGGAAATGTAGGAAATTAGTTAACCCTTTGACCTCCAAGTGTTTATGCTCTTCCTTTAGTTTTCCTTCAGCATCGCACAACTTTTTATAAGCTTCATCCATTTCAAGATCACCTATCTCTATAATCTTGCAATGAATATAAGACCTAACGTCTTCTATGAGAAAAACCCCAGGTGAAATTTTCAAAAATGCGTCGGTTTCATCGGGTTTCAATGAAATTTATGGGAAAATCTTTTACTTTGGCTCTACACATGTACTGTTCTTGATTAGCTTCACCACATTCCTTTTATCATTCTTGATCTTAGAGGTTCTTGAGGTGGTTTCCATTGTATTTCAAGTTTTTAGGGTATTCTAGAAATTAGGACTTTCTTGATAAAATAATGACAGAGATCTTTCAGTGCCTTTGGTACTTACTTCAATTGGAAATAGTGATGAAAGATATGTTTGTTGTGTGTGCTGAATCAATCTGGAGACACTTCTACTTTCTTCTCTTTAATCAATTTGTTTTCTCTCTGCTTTCTCTTCAAATCGTGAGTGAAAAATGAGGTTGTCTCGTCGACTATTTATAGACTTTTTGACCTAAGTCTTTGCATTAAATGCTCAGTGACTTGTTGGGACATGAAGACAGGTTTCGTCAGGAAGACTTTTTAAATCATCATCGGTGATGACATGATGCTTTGGGTAGTTTTTAACCATTTTTCTTCTACCAACACATATCAGTATTCTATCATGACAACTTCTGAACTTTGCTTTCTTACCAACAGGCATCGGGTTACATTGGCAATTTAGCCATTTTATGAGTTGACCAACAATTTCCAGTAAGTGTAAATAGATCATCATTATGTTCACTGATGATTTTTGGTAAGTTTTTATACCGATGGGGTTGATTTCTCAGAATTGTAACAAGTAACATAATATGCATCTTTATTTATGCAGATTTTGACTTTCTATCAATTTTATAATGGAACTGTTGTAAAATATGAATTGGTGTAATGCAGTTCCATACTTACTTGTTTAGCTTAAGTGGGCATGGTGATGTCACTGGATCCATTGGATGGGGTGTCATCATTTGCATTTCTTGTCCCAGCTTCATCATTACTTGAAGCTTTTATCCACATTTTGTCTCTTTCCCTCCGGATATCTTCAATGGTGTTTCCATTGGGATATGTGCTTGTTTCTGTCAATCGGTCCTTGCAATCTTTCTTGAGATGACCAACTTTATGATTCTATAAGCATGCCATTCTAGGGTTTTACCAGCCTCTAGACCTTTTGGTCCATGCTCTCATGCATTTTGCAGTAATGTGACCATATCTACCACATGTTGTATAGTTTGTACAAGTGTTGTAATCCCATACATATTGATTATCGATTCTCTTTGGTTGATAAGGAACTTCTTTACCTTTTGGCTTCCATGCTTGCTTTTTATTTTTCCAGCATTCTTCAGATGTGTGCCCATTCATCTTGCATGTAGGACAGTATTTGTCCATGTAGGTTTCCTTCTTTGGCTATTTTATCTTGCTCTTGCATTCATAAGCCTTATGTCCTTTCTTGTTGCATTTATAATAGAATCCTATGAATGAAGATGTAGGTGTAGATTTAGGAATACCATTCATTTTACCTCTGCATACATTTGATTTGTGCCCTTTCTTTCCACAGTGCTTGCATTCCAGCTTTCTTGGTCTTGGATTTTCATAGACATTCTTTGAGCTTTCTTGATTTGATGGTTCTCTATTTTTGGTAAAGCCTATACCATTGTTGTTGTTGACTCTTCATTGTCCTTCAAGGAAGTCATCCATTCTTTTATTTCTTTCTTCAGCCTTTCTGATAATCTCATTATGTTTTTGTTGAATTCTAACCTCATGCTTTAGCTTTTAATTTTCTTCTCTTATTTCAACGATAATCTGTATTCTTTCAATGAGTTCCACATTTATTCTGTTTGCCTCTTGACTCATAAGGATAATCTGATTTGTGAGATCATGGTGATGCTCATCATGTCTTTAAATTTCCATTTCCTTTTCTTGTAGTTTCTCTATAATATTCCTTCTATCATCAATAGCAAGTTTCCTTTCTATTTCAGCTTGTCTAGCAGAACTCATCACATCAATCATTCTTACCATCTGGCTCTCTTGACCAATTTTCAGCATCTTTATTTGCTTTTTCAGATGTTGATTGATCTCCTTTAGATTTGTGATGGTCTCTTCTAATGTATTAATTGCATTTGATCCTAAAGATTCAAAGAAATCTAGAATCTCTTCTTCTTGATAGTCTTTTTCATTGTTCCGGGTAGCCATACCTTTTCTCTCATCCAGCAGCTCTCTCATCTTGATTTTAGCTTATTTATACTGTCCATAGAACATTTGTATCTCAAGATTTTTGTTCTCAATATTCTTATCAAGTTTGTAGTTCTCCATTGTATGATCTTTTCTCTTAATCCTTTAATCTTTCCAAGAAGAGACTTGGCTCTGATACCAATTGTTGGAATTAATGGGAAGTAGTACTGAGAGGGGAGGGATGAATCAGTACCTCTAAAACTTTTAACACCTTTCTTGATTTATAAGTAATCATACATTACAGCATTACCAACCATTATTGTTGTTCTTTATTATGTATGTTTTGTTCATTCATAATCTTTGATGGTTTGCAATATACATAGAAACATTCATGAAAATGATAAACACATAACACAAGATATGGTATCGCAAAAAACTCCTATAAGGAAGTAAAAACTATGGTGGGGATGGCACCCACAAAACTTCACTATCTGCAAAATGGAAGGGATCTGGTTAAGGCTTACAATTTGATCACTTCTGATGATCTACCATGTTAGGAGTATTAAGGTGGAGACCTATTAAGATCTACTTTGTTAAGAGCTTTAGCAACACTGATTTAAGTGTGCACTCAATTATGAGATTTTACAATAGGACGGTTAAGCCCACCTTTATTGAAAGGATTTGTTTAGTGTACTACACTTGTTAGAATGAGTACAAATGTTGACTTGACTACATACAATATATAATTTCTGATTACAGATCCTTTAAAGCTCTCAGAAGTATAATATCACCTTAAGTGATTGATGAATACCTTTTCTCTACTTGTCAGTAGCCTTTGTTTTGTTCTTGAAACTGACTTGATTCTTTTTCTGTCCTTCTACATGAATTCTCTATCTGGTCTCTAGTTTCTCTTCGTGGCTACTATATTCATTGAACAACTACAATTCTCAATGGATTGAGCACCTATTTATACAAGTATTTTGACCTATCTTGAATTCACACATTACAATGTTAACTCTTAGATCCAAGGTTTACAACTTGACCTTGATCTTTAGTTTGTATGATTTAAAATAGTAAAACTAATTAAAACAATAGTAAATACATTGCTTCCTCCGCACATAATGGATTTAAAATAAAATCAAGAAGCTATAAATACAACTTCATTGATTTATCTGACGTGGAAAGTCAGATCCACTTTTTGCGGGATGTAACTGACTATCGATTCTTGGTCGTCGGTTTGAACTTAAATTTTGTCGGTGTTCCTTTGTTTAACTGTTCGTCGAGTTCCCTTTGTCTGTCGTGTTCCTCTCTTTGCTTGTTCTATCGATTTGTACTGTTGTTACTCGTCGGGTTTCCTTTACCTTTTTGTCATTGGATAACACTTAATCAGTGTTTTTCGGGTAATCTTGTCATCAAGTAGTGCAGTGCCCTATCTAGCGGTGTTGTGTAAACCGATGGTGCAGATCATGTTTTTCTCTAAGTATACTAATGGAAAAATATAATGCCTTCACATAAGAGTGAGCACTCTTAGCTAAGTTCATGACATACATTATTTCTTTAAGGATATCTCTTTTTGTTGGAAGTAGGTATCCTTTATTCTCTTCCTTATGACTCCTTGGATTGATTTGTAATCATAAGGAGGGGGCATACATAGAGCCTCCCTTGTACATTAAATTTATTTTTTGTTCATTTATCCATAGACTGGTCACCTTTTATACATTCACATGGAAATCTCTATAAATACTAATCCCTAAACATGGATTCATACATAATTTCTAAGGCTAATACCTAGATATGGACTCAATGAAAATTTCCACAAGACTAATCCCTAGACATGGATTCATAAAAAATTTCCATAGGAATAATCCCTAGACATGGATCCACATGGAGATGATGGTGTCCATAAGACTGAACCCCCTAAATCCTCCCCATGCGTAAGGCATTTTTTATGTTGCCCCGTGTGTAAGACATTTTCCAAGCCACTCTATGTGCAAAATGTTTCAAGGTAAGAGTTGACTAGTATAATTTGCTAGACTATTAATTTTCTTTCTCTCTCCCTCTTCTCTTTCATGGTTATGATAGTAGGTTAGACCATGGAGTTTGTAACATCTTTGGTAATGCTCTTGTTCTTCCTATGTGATCATTTGTGCTCTTATAATAGCTTTCTAGACATGATATTATTGGATGGGACATTTTCAATCGAGGTCTTTTTCACTAGTTGATTTGGAGTTTTGTTTTGTACTAACCAATTTTGTGTCTTTTGTCTTTTCTTTTTCTTTTATCTTTTTCTTTGTTTTCTTTCTCTTGTGCATGGATGTGGAGTTAAGATCCTTGGTTTGGGGGCTTACATCCTTAAACTTAGTGAAGTTTTATCTCTTTGAAACTCACCTATCATCATCTCTCTCTTTCATCTCATTTTTTCTTCTTTCTCTTCCTTTACCATGAGCATGAGCTTGTCTCGTACTCCCGCTAAAGTGGGGGCTAAATATACCATCCTAAAAAGTAAGCACCTAATTTATGCTCATTTTGGGACCATTTTGAGCCCACTTTAGTGTGTTTCTTATGGTAGAACCTCATATTGTACCTAAATGATTTCTTTATTCAAAATTAGGTCCTCCTTCTCCTTTAATCTTTCTTAAACTTGAGGTTGGCTCTAGTTTCTATACATATTTTCCCATTTTCCATTCATACACATGATGTATTTTCCACTTATTTCATTGACATGCTTCTGGATTTTCCCTGATTTCTTGGCAAACTGATATTTTAAAACCTCCTTGGCCACACACAGCCCTAGGTCTCAGGAAAACATTTCCTAGACAAGGTCGACTCAAGTCGCCCTTGTCCTAGGGATTTTCATTTTAATAGGCTTTGGGCCCAATGTGGGGGTGTTTCTCCTAGGCACTTAATCAAGGTTGATTTGCAAAATTCAAGCCCTAAAATGTGTATTAAAGGAGACTTCTTCCTCTCATTTTCACATGATCATGACTTTACTGAGAAATATATTGTGCATCCAAGACATTCAAGTGCAAGAAAATGTCCATTAAAGGCATCTATTATCAATAATTTCAAGTTATCATGCATGTCATGCATTTCCTTCCATAGATCTAGCTCTTTTCCGTATTGAAGGTCAAGTAGAGGAGTTTGACATCAAGGAAGGAGATCTACATCAAGTATTCCTCTTCTATCTCTTCTTCAATTCAACATTGAGGTGAATTACATCAGATACTACATGAGGTTTTGTCTTACATGATTTCCTTTTGGTTTTTGTGTTGAGTCAACTTTACTGCAGGGTGAACCCACAATAGTGGGTTACACTTTTTTGGAGGAATAAATTCCGCCTAAAATTTGCAAAGAAGCTGGATTTAGAAAGTACTTTCGATAGAAAGTAGGGATTTTCGATAGAGAGTAGGGACTTTCGATAGAAAGTACTTTCAATAGAAATTACTTTCTATCGAAAGTCCTTGAATATGGAAATTTAACTTATTTACTTTTGATAGAAATTAGTTTTGATCGAAACTAATTAGTTTCGATCAAAACTACTTTCTATCGAAACCCTCTGATTAGAGGCCATTTGCAGAGGCTAACAGAAATTTGTAGTTTTCATGGATTCGGGGCTCAAGTGTGGGGTTCAAATGGAAGAATGGGGAGACTTCCTTTTGCATCATACAAGTACTCTAAACGAACTTTCTAACGAATATAGATTTGACAATTTTTTAATTAATTAGGTCTACGTTTTTTGACTTGCATCAAATGTTGATTTTGATCGAATATAAACCTCCAAATTTGACGTTCAATGAAAAATAGTAGAAAAGAGATTTTTTTTTTTTGAAAAATAGCAGTGCCCTCTAGCTTTGCTTCTACTTTCTATAAAAAAAAATTAAATTTTGATAAATACACAACAAGTTATAAGCTATGCAGTCAAGGTATGTCGAAATTACAGTTTACTCTACTTCAAACGTTCATAAAATATGCAATAATCATGATAATGTCATCAAACCAATTGTATTCCCTCTGTATGGATGTTACAAAACCAAATTCGAAAGAAGTGCATTGATATCTATTTTAGGAAAAAAATTATTCTCTATGACGTCAATGTAACTTTTTGAAAATGATGTTTTCAGCAACATAGCAGTTTTAGTGGGAGAAAAAAAAACCATTCAAATCAATTCAAAAAAAAAAGAAAAAAATATATTTAGAATCTAGACAAAAAATCCTAAAAGAATCTAGTTTACTTCATCTTCTGATTTCGAACGGTTTAACGACAATATGCATCCGAATCTGAAATTTTTTTTCAAAATGTAGACTTCAATGTCCGTTTAGGCAAACAAGTGTAACCCACTATTGTGGGATCACCCTGCATCAAAATTATTGATCACACATCTAGAGACAATTGCATCTAAAAGGTATGATATATTCCATCGTTTAGATCTAATCTTTGCTACATGTCAACATTCTTTCAATTACATTTATTTCAATAGGCAAGTGCAAGAAGTTGGGTCCCAATTCAACGGAAGTCTTGTGGACTTGAAAAATTCCGCTAGAAACGGGCACCCATTTTAAGCTCAGATGCCCAATCCAAAAATTCAAAAAGTGGGTGTCCATTATCTTCAAAACAGGTGCCCATTTTCAATTTTGTTTTTAAAATTATGCCTAGAAATCATTTTTACACAGGGTTATTATATTTGAGAAATGGGTATGTGTTTTTAAACATGTACGCATTTTTTAAAAGATGAATTTACAAGCCACCCTTTGCATCATATTTTGTGTTGGGATAGGCTTGGTGGGACCAAGCCTATGCTTTGGGCCTGCAAAATACTGGCTAAGGCACTGGAATCCTAGATTTTTGCCTTGCCATAATTTTATGAAGGCCTTCCCGATTGAATTTTTTGACAAAAAAAAAACCTAGGAGATTTCTTACTATACAAATTTCAAAAAAAAACAAATTGCAGTGATATGATTAATTTTACTATTTTTCTATTATTTATTAATCAAAAGTGGTACCTACACTTAAAATAGTGTTGTTCACTAAAATTTAAATAACTTTCTTTTAATTTTTTGGAAAATAAATTATACGAAATCAATCTACATAGCATTTCCTTGAAGATGAATGTTTTTTTTGAAAAAATGTTAGTTTTTCATCAATTAATGGTGGTCATACACTAGAGATTATGAAAATACACTTTACAGTCAATTAAAAATTAATAAAAAATACAACATTCAATTTTTTTTTAAAAACAAAAATATGTTCATCAATATTTGGTGTCTTAGGTATCATTCCCCTGAAGAATTCACAAAAATTCATTTATTTAGGTCAAGATATGGTGGTCATACACGTGCGGTATTGTCTTGAAATAGACATTTTGAAAAAGTGGTTTTAAAACAAGCCTTCTAAAAATCAATTTCTACCATGTGGGTATTGAAATAAATTACATATTTGAAAAGTAGACACCGAGTACTACATTTTGTAATCATGAAGTTTTTATGAGATTCAATCTCTAAGTCCCTCAAATTCTGACATCAATTGATAGAAAATTTGAAAAATGGGAAAACACTTGTACTTTTTCCCCAAAAGTGGGACTCAACTTCTTGCAGCCAGCCCAATTCAAGGTTGATTCCTATACAGGGGCTTGACCAAGGAAAGCACCTCCCACAACCTTCTTCTACTTTTGTTTTGTGCAAGAACAAATTGTCAGAGTTTCAGATCCATATTTTGGGAGTTTTAGAACTAGTGGCAGATCTTTCTGTAAAGGAGGAGAATTGAGGGTGTGTTAAGAATAAAATGTAAAGATTGGAAAGGGGGTTTGATTGATTGATTAATTTTTATAGTGTGTTGAAATCCTTAACCCTAATTCACATCTTACACTTAATTGAGTTTGATATTGATTGTATATTGTAATCCTTAACCCCGGTTTTGGAATTAACCTTAAATATATATAATTGAATTTGTAGAAATGGACAAAGTAAATGCATAAATTCACCTTGCTTTGTAAATTCCTTGTGGTGGATTCGAATCCATGAATCCACAAGTATGCTTCAAAATATGGAATGTAGAATGGTAGGATGTCTTCAATCTCTTGCTTGTAGATCTCCAACACCAAGTCTTGGATGGGTTCTTGATCTTGAAAAAGGCTTGGAAGAAGATGGATGGAGAGATCACCAAAAGGGCACCTTGTAGCTTGAATTCTTGAATGGCCTCCAATGGATCTCCTTCATGAAAATGGATGCTTGAATGGATGAATGCTTGCTTGAAATCTTACTCCTTAGCTTGCTTGGACTTTACTTGATAATGTTCTTCAATTGCTCAAGGATGCATAGGTTTCAATAGATGACTTAGACAAAATGAGAGGAGAAAGGCTCCCTTTTATATGAAATTAGGGCACAATCTTCTTAGGAGGATGACATAGGATAATTAAACCACCATTAAAGCCTTTACCCCTAGGAGAGGACCTATATTAAATAAAATTTAGGAATTAACACTTCGAAACCCGAAACAGCCGACCTGGGAGCGAGAGAAAACTTTTTGTGAGGACTGACATCCAGGAAACAGAAAGTTTCCAAGATTTGGACCCTGGGACAGGGTCGAGGTCGGCCCTTTCCTAGGGTAGGGCTGAGGTCGACCCTGTCCTAGGTCAGGGTCGAGGTTGACCCTGTCCTAGGAGGTCAACCCTGTCCCTGAATCCCAGAAACATAGGTCTGTATCCCAGAATGCATAAATCAGGTCAGAAAATGGTGGACAGAAAGGCAGATCAGGGGGGAAGCCATGTCAGGATCAGGAACCTAGTCAAGGTGCTTTTCATGACCCCAAATCACTTACTTGGAAGGATAAACTAGTCTCCCATGGAAGTGCTTCCATTTTCTGACTATACACTTTCATAGATATCATCATATTTGAAGCCTCCACGACTAGGTCGGCTTTCTTGCACAAGTTCAAATTTGTTTGACATATTTCTTGGGATTTTATATTTTCATAGTCAAAATTTATAGGTGTCAAAGTACCAGATCCAGAACCATTTCTATTTCTAACAGTTTTGTGACAGACATAATCAGATCTGAAGTTCACTCCTCTTCCTCTAATTTTTAGATAAGTTCATTCTTCCTATTGCTTAGTCATTTATCATATTTACATATCATTTACATCTTTATCATAAGGAATCACCAAAATTACCCACATTTATGTGGATCATGAATGTGTACCCTTACTTTCTTGGTTGTGCTAATCAGATTCACCTTGATGGGAGTTTGGTATTCCAATACATTATGAAGAACTTTGTGGTCTACCAAATATCACCACTTTCTCCATCACATATGTAAAGAGTTATCAAGTAGTGAAAAAAATGAAAAGATGGAAAGGTCATCATATTAATGTCGTATGCATAGTGAATCCCTTAGAAAATCTAGTTGTATCCTTCACACATGCAAACTATTTGCAACCTCTACAAGGAATACAAGGTACAATGGGGATGTGCTACTTAGGAAATGGTGAAGAGTCATCTAAAGGTGTTACATTCCTAGTAATGATGGTTCATATCTTAATGTTATATTTTAAAAATTGTTTTAATTTGAAATCCATCATTGGCTCATTTAACAATTAATGCATCATAGAAAAGGTTATGTATGGAGGCTTGCATCAGTGAAGTAAATAGTTCCTATACATAATAAAAATTTGTTAGTAAAAATTGTACCTTTTCCATACACATTTTTTGCTAGATGAGATACCAGTGAAATATTATCCTCACCATCACTTAATGCAAGTTATATCAATCAGTTGTTCATCACAATAGCATAGATTTACCATTTCAACTATTGAATACTGAGGTGGATACATAATAGGATGGAAAGCCAATGAATACAAAGATGTTATAAATACATATATTTTTTTCTTAGAGCATGTAATGTGCCACTAAATTTTAGCTTTTAAATTTGAGTATTTCTGTTCCTATTGGATGATCTTGGAAACATTCATGTGATAGGCATATGTCCTCAATCCCAAATAGCTCACAACCCCTATTTGATAACAAATATACTAGTTTATTTCCCTCTCTATAGTTATGGATGATTTCATGTGAGTCGAATTCACTGATTACCTTCAGACCTAGTAGAAATTATATATTAAACCCTAGTTTGCAATCTAACTACTTCTACATGCATTTATGAGGATGAGAGAATCCCCTTTAATTATGATTTGTTTTATTTCTAGTTTTTTTACCATTATAACACCTTTGAGGAGCATTAATACTTTAGTAGTATTATTTGTTCCCTTTGGTAAGCTATAAATCGATGCTTTAAGTACCCTTCCCTAATGATTTGTGACCACATAGCCATGCCATGATTTTCCCAGATTACCTCTAGCTACACTGTCAAATTTTAATTTAAAACAATTTTCAGGGGGTGGAATCTAGGCTACCTTACTTCATTTAGGATTTAGACTAGTGTTTTGAAAGAGGTCGTCATGAAAAGTTAATTTTAGTTCCTTCTAATTTTTCAAAATATTTAAAATCATGATTTGTGAATGCTACACCTAATATATTTTTTTGGTAAAGTAGGCATTTATTAATAATATGATTAATTTCTCAATTTTGTATATAGATTTGTCTAATTCTATGTGTTGATGTCTGAAAATAATTTTTTCATGCTCCCACTAGATGCCCCAAAGCACCATTGGCCATATAATTCTCCAAATACAATTAGAAAAGAGAGAAGAATTGTGTAAGATTAGCCAAATTGAGAAGAGTTCCTATATAGTATTTGGGAGAAGAGAAGGCCAATTCAATTTATACATTGAATAGGACCCACTTTTTTGGCTGAAAGTGCAATTTAAGAATAAATTATTTAAATATTCCAATTGATCACATAAAACATAGTAAAATAGTGTTGTGATTACCATTGTAGAAAGTATTGTACTAGTTAATATTTTGTTTAATAGAACAAGATAGGAGAAACATCTCACCTTTGTAAGGATCATATAATTCCTATTGAAAGAATAAGCTCTCTTTTTCTTTGTCATCTCTCATTGGTTCATTGTAACGCCCCCACTAGGGAACCCAAGAGGACAACATCATTAACTAAGAAAAATGCATCTAATTTTTTTTAAACATAGATTAAAACTAACATTACAATTATGACATGATATAACATTATCTTATTTATGATACAATATAATAATTTCCAAAATGAGTGTTGAATGTTAACCATATGAATAGGTCCTCTTAGGTTCCCCGATGTCTCTACTAGAAATGTATAACCAACTTGACTAGGTCAATTAAATAAATATGAGTCAATGAACAAGATTAACATAATGAAGCTATATTCATTTCAAATTCTCCATTGCTAATCAATAACAAGGTAATATACAAGTACAAGAATATTATTGATTTGAAAATCAATCTATCCAACTCAAAACATGTTACATCAAAATATGATACATTTTTACAATACGTTTACCTTCATCAATATAGAGGGTATATAGTTATAATAATAATGATCCATGATACATAACATGATACAAGATACAACAAAAATCATTTTTCATGTGAAGCTATAGTGTTTAGGTATAATGGAGATGCAATTATGATGAAGAATCCATCCAATACACTCATGAACAAGTCAACGAATCTTGATGGGAAAAATATTTTCCACCTAACCACGTGAAACCCTGAGGCCCACTCCCTCTAAGCTAGGAGATAGACACAAGGCCCTACACCATACAAGAAAAATCAATAATTATGTCACACATAAAATGTAAAAACATAATGAAAAACCAAAGCATAACATAAAAGGTATCAAATAGATACGACAAGGAACACCAAAAAGGTACTGAAGGGAATACCACGAGATACCAGAGGAAAATGATAAGGAAAACTAGAAGGAATTTTAAAACACATGTAGGAGAGTTTCATCACATAGTTCCCTACTATCTTGGGTTATCTGGGCATTCTCTCACTAGACCCTGACCCCTAGGTGAGAACTCATGTGGAACTGACATTATTTCTATGAGAACAAGGAAGCTAAGTTGTCAACTCAATGCCACATAGGTAGCTTGGCCTTCTCCGACCCATCCTTAGTCTGCATGAGCACTCAAGACCATGGTGAAGGTATCAAAAATTATCGTGATTAATGTATATCACATCCTGGTTCATTAATTACGTTATCACTTGATTACAACTCCACAATGGGTTTTCCCAGTCTAACCACTTAGGGCCCCAATCCCCTTTGCAAGCCACTCTCCTAGGAATTCTCCTAGTAAACCATCCCCTATACTCCAAATAGGAAAAGAAAGGCATAATAAATCAATAATCATTAGATAAACCTCACAGATTCATCAAATACAAAGAAACCTCTAAAGTAGAGTTTGGAGCATAAAACACAAAATCATTAGTAGGATCCATTTATGCCATCATAACAAAAGGGTTATCAAAACCAAGTCATGTATGCCTCATGCTAAGAATCTCATAGGAGCCTCTCTAGATTCTCAAACATAAATTATAACCAAAATACAACATAATTCATGCATATGTCCTCTTTTGGATCAAGTCCATCAATAACATAGTAGAGTCATCATCAAATTGACTTTTGACATATTTCAACCATATAATACCCAAGAGCAGAAATAGACCCTCATGTGACCTCAATTACATAGTCAGGCCTCAAATAAACATGTTACAACAAACATGACAAACCAAAATCATATGAGATCATGAAAATATCATCATCCAAGCAAAAAGATGAAATTAAAATATCAAGACAAAAACCCTAGCCTCTGGTAATACTTATAACAACTGACAAAATACAACTCAACACCTCTATAATCACATTAAAAGAATACAAATTTTTCCCTTAATATCATCAAGTCGATTTATCACAACTTAACTTATAATCCTAGCACATATCCAAACACAAATTAATAGTAACATATAACCAAGACACAAAGAATGTCAAATTATAACAAACCCTATTATCAAGCCTCTGGTATACAATAAGAAAATCTAAACATTAATCACACCAAGTAAAATGAATTTCAAAATTGCACCCAAAACACCAAACAAGAATAAAATATAATTAAATAATAGTAACAACAGATGTATAATAATGATTTAATTATTAAGTCACTTTTTATCTGTAATTCACATAAGATAAACTATTATGGCTCCAAAGGATCACCTACATAAGGACCTAGCCACTGCATCCGCCTAGTACGTAGGAACAAATACTGAATACATTGGTCACTTCATTGAACCAAGGTATTAGATTTGATGAAGAACACAACCCCACAACTCCCAAGAATCACCTGCATGAAAACACCTCTCACAGAAAGTGAGAAGCAAAAGCTATGGAGGCCAAAAACTACAGATCTGTGGAAGATGAAACTTCCTCAATTGATTCAATAATAATGGAATGGAATTAAAAAAGAACTAATAATTACAAAGTGATCAATCCTAATAAAGGAGATCAAAACCCTAAGAAGGGTTAAGAAACCTAGGTTACATTAATAATTAATTATTATATGCCTAAAGTTTAGCTTAAGTGAACTAGAGATAAAAAGTGACTTAATGATTAAATTAATAAGTGAAAATGTGACTTAATAATTAAATCAATAATTATTTAATTAATAAGTTAAAATACCTTTTTACGCTAACACCCCCCCTTAAGATAAACTTAGGGAGAAGCTAAAAATCCTAGAAATAACTACTGAAAGCAGGAAATGGGTAGTGGCAACAAGGCCTGATCTGGTACCCAAGTACAAAAATATTTGTAAAGAGGAGAAAAAAGGAGAAAACTCAGTGGGAAAAACTCCTCTCTGAAAAGAGATGAAGACTAGTGAAGGAATGAAGAAGCCTCCAACTAGAGAATGTCCCAAAAGATAGGAACAAATGAAGAACATATAGAGCACCTCTGAAGCATGAAGCTGCAAACAATGTCAAAGATTAAATCATGTGACCTCCACTATAATAGAACATGATCAGGTAGAGAAGACTGTAAATAAAGCCTGAAGAACTGATCAATTGAAGATACAAGGAACAAATATTGAATACATAGATCACTTCATCAAACCAAGGAAGAATGAGAACCAACATGAGATTACCCCCCCCCCCCTCATAATGCTGAGCAGAGAGAGGCATGACAAGTACAGTGAATTAGACGCCACAAATAATTGCATGATGAAGAATGAACAAACACAAATAAAGGATGGTGTCGTGGAAGGATCACTCTCTTGACACACATCATGAGGCTAATGTCATGGAAGGAACACTCACTTAACAAAGGTAGATGAAAAAAAAAAATCAAACCCCCTATGGAACTTTATAATATAGTGCAAGTACAATCAAGCACAAAATGTGCAGGATCCCAAACATGCATCAGATGGCACTTTATTTCAGTGTGTTTGCAAAAAATGAAATATTACAGAAATAGATGTCTACAATATCTAGGAATGACATAAAGTTGTAAAAACATGAACAACAACTAAAATAAGTCATCCCATGCATGGAAAATGATAGGACCTGAAACATCCAAGATATCCACCAGATTGCAAAAATGCAAAAAAATGAATAAAAATAACCAAGAGAAGAATTTGGGTGTGAGACCCGTGAAATAAAATTGAGCACTAAACTAGCTTTCCAACACCATGCAGAAGTTGAAAAATGGAGTCCAAATGAGCAAGATATGGCTCCCAGAGTGCAAAAAAGAACCTTGACTTTGACTAGAAAAAAACCCGACAAGATGGAAAAATCATAAAATTTAACCTCTAGATTTAGATAGAGCTCAAAAAGGACTTTTTGACAATATCTTGCTTGCCAAAAAATGATACCATCAAATTTAACCTAGTTCTCAGACCTACGAATGATGTATGATGGGTTGATGGCCATCAAATTTAACCCAGTTCTTAGACCTACAACTGCTGACATCAATGGCACAAAAACTAAGGCAGAGTGAAAATCAAGGCATTTTTTGCCTCAAAAAGTGTGCTAAGGTCATGCATGCAAAAAAGAGGGCCCAAATTTGAACTGTGTCCAAATTGGATGTGCATTATATAAAAATGGAGGTTTTGGGGCCTTATAGACTCAACTGTGATGTCAGTTTTTGCCCAAAGTGCTCCAAAAAATAACTCGCCCCCAGATCCACAAAAATATGAAGTAAAAAACCTCTTGAAAAATATAGATCTAAAGAACAAGGCCAAATATCTCCTAAAGAGAACATTGGCATGAAGATCTAGAGCTCTGATACCATATTGGATTTGATGAAAAACACAACCCCACAACTCTCAAGAATCACCTACATGCAAACACCTGTCACAGAAAGAGAGGAGCAAAAGCTATGGAGGCCAGAAATAGTAGATCTATGGAAGAGGAAACATCCTCAATTGATTCAATAATAATGGAATGGAATTACAAAAGAATTAATAATTGCAAAGTGATAAATCCTAATAAAGGAGATCAAAACCCTAAGAAGGGTGGAGAAACCTAGGTTGCATGAATAATAATTAATAAAGAGTTAATTATTATATGCCTAAAGTTTAGCTTAAGTGAACTAGAGATAAAAAGTGAATTAATGATTAAATTAATAAGTGAAAAGGTGACTTAATAAGTAAATCAATAATGATTTAATTATTAAGTGAAAATACCTTTATTCTCTAACACTCCCCCTTAAGATAAATATGGGGAGAAGCTAAAAAACTGAAAAACAACTACTGAAAGCAGGAAATGGGTCACGACAACAAGGCCTGATCAGGTACCCAAGTACAAAAATATCTATAAAGAGGAGAAAAAAAGGAGAAAACCCAGTGGGAAAAACCCCTCTCTAAAAAGAGATGAATACTAGTGAAGGACTGAAGAAGACTCCAACTAGGGAATGTCCCAAAAGATAGGAACAAATGAAGAACATATAAAACACCTTTGAAGCATGAAGCTGCAAACACTGTCGAAGTTTAAATCCTGGGACCTCCACTGTAATAGAACATGATCAGGTAGAGAAGACTATAAATAAAGCCTGAAGAGATGATCAATTGAAGATAGAAGGATGATTCCAAAATAGGAATGGAAGAGTGTCCATATAGAAAATGATCCATATCACTGAAATGCATAGGTACCCAGCCACTACATCCGCCTAGTACATAGGAACAAATATTGAATACATAGATAACTCCATCAAACCAAGGAACCAAGAGAACCAACATGAGATACCTCCATAATGCTGAGCAGAGAGAGACATGACAGGTACACTGAAGACTGCCACAAATAACTACATGATGAAGAATGAACAAACACATATAAAGGATGGTGTCATGGAAGGATCACTCTCTTGACACTCATCATGAGGGTAATGTCATGGAAGGTACACCAACTTGACAAAGGTGGGTGGAAAAAAAAAACATCAAACCCTCGCATGGAAATTTATAATATAGTGTGAGTACAATCAAACACAAAATGTGCAGGATCTCAAACATGCATCAGATGGCACTTTATTTTAGTGTGTTTGCAAAAAATGAAATGTGATAGAAATAGATGTCTACAATATCTAGGAATGATATAAAGTTTTATAAACATGAATAAAAGCTAAAAATAAGTCATCCCATTCACGGAAAATGATCACAGCACCTGAATCATCCAAGATATCCACCAGCTTGCAAAAACCCAAAAAATTGAATAAAAAATACCTGGAGAAGAATCTGGGTGTGAGACCCATGAAATAAGATACAACACTAAACTATATTTCCAACGCCATGCGGAAGTTGAAAAATAGAGACCGGATGAGCAATATATGGCTCCCAGATTGCCAAAAAGAACCCTGAATTTGACTAGCAAAAAACCCTACAAGATGGAAAAATCAGAAAATTTAACCTCCAGATTTAGATAGAGCTCAGAAAGATCTTTTTGATGATATCTTGTTTGCCAAAAAATGATACCGTCAAATTTAACCCAGTTCTTAGACCTGTGACTGTTGACATCAGTAGCACGAAAACTGAGGCAGAGTGAAATTTGAGGCATTTTTTGCCTCAAAAAGCAATGGTAAGGTCATGCATGCAAAAAAGAGGCCCCATATTTCAACTATGTCCAAATTGGACATGGATTATATGAAAATGGGGGGGTTTTGGGCCTTCCAGACTCAACTGTGATGTCATTTTTTACCCAAAGTGATCCAAAAAATAACTCGCTCCCAAATCCACAAAAATCTGAAGCAAAAAACCTCTTGAAAAATATATATCTGAAGAACAAGTCTAAATATTTCATGAAGAGAACAGGGGCATGAAGATCTAGAGCTCTAATACCATATTGGAGTTGATGAAAAACACAACCCCACAGCTCCCAAGAATCACCTGCATGCAAACACATGTCACAGAAAGAGAGAAGCAAAAGCTAGGAGGCCAGAAATAGAAGATCTATGGAAGAGGAAACATCCTCAATTGATTCAATAATAATAGAATACAATTACAAAAGAATTAGTAATTACAAAGTGATCAATCCTAATAAAGGAGATCAAAACCCTAGGAAGGGTAGAGAAACCTAGGTTGCATGAATAACAATTAATAAAGAATTAATTATTATATGCCTAAAGTTTAGCTTAAGTGAACTAGAGATAAAAACTAACTTAATAATTAAATCAATAATGATTTAATTAATAGGTGAAAATACCTTTTTACTCTAACAATAAATTATATTTTTATTCTTGTTTGGTGTTTTGGGTGCAATTGTGAAATTCATGTTACTTGGTGTGATTGATGTTTAGATTTTCTTATTGTATACAAGAGGCTTGATAATAGGGTTTGTTATAATTTGGCATTCTTTGTGTCTTGGTTATCAGTCCTTCACTAGTCTTCATCTCTTTTTGGAAAGGGATTTTTCACACTGGGTTTTCTCCTTTTCTACACTTTACATAGATTTGTGTACTTCGGTACCTGATCAGGCCTTGTTGTCGGGACCCATTTCCTGCTTTCAGTAGTTGTTTCTAGGTTTTTATCTTCTCCCTAAGTTTATCACAAGGGGGGTGTTAGATTAAAAAGGTATTTTCACTTATTAATTAGATCATTATTGATTTTTCACTATATTATAAAGTTCCATGGGGGGGTTTGATGTTTACTTTTTTTTCCATCTACCTTTGTCAAGTGAGTGTTCCTTCCATGATATTAGCCTCATGATGTGTGTCAAGAGAGTGATTATTTTGTGACACCATCCTTTATATGTGTTTTTACATTCTTCATCATGCAGTAAATCTTAGGAGTCTGGTTCAATGTACTTGTCATACCGTTATGTGCCCAGCATTACGGGGGGTATCTCCTGTTGGTTCTAATGCTTCCTTGGTTTGATGGAGTGATCTATGTATTCAGTATTTTTTCCTATGTACTAGGAAGATGCAGTAGATGGATACCTATGCATTTCATATCTCAGAGCTCTGCCCTTTCATGCCCCTATTCTCTTCATGAGAGTTTTTTGGTCTTGCCCTTCAGATCTAGCTTTTTCAGAGATTTTCTATGAAAAGTTGTGTGGATTTGGGGTGGTAATATTTTTTGGAGCACTGTTGGCACAAATTGACCTCACAATCATGTCTGGAATGCCCCAAAACCACCATTGTCATATAAGGCACACCCAATTTGGACACATTTGAAATCTCGGTCCTCTTTTTTGCATGCACAACATTGACATGCTTTTCAAGGTAAAAAAATGTCTCAGTTTTCATGTCGCCTTGGTTTATGTTCCGCTGATGTTGGCAGTTGTAGGTCTGAGATCTGGGTTAAATTTGAAAGCCACCAACCTATCATACAACTTTCCCTTTTTCTTCATAAAGAGCACCTTGTGGTTTTTTTCTCATATCTTGCGCATATGATATCAGATTTTGACCTATCTTATATCATCGGAAAGCACTTTCCAAGCTCTATCAAAATCTACTGGCTAGTTTTTTTCTAATTTTTCCATCTTGTAGGGTTTTTTTTCAGTCAAGTGAGTGTTCTTTTTTACACTCTGGGAGCCATATCTTGCTCATCCAAACTCTATTTTTTGACTTCTGATATTGGAGTTGATTTTTTTTGCATGTAGGTGATTCTTGGGAGTTGTGGGGTTGTTTTTTTCATCAATTCCAATACCTTGGTTCAATGGAGTGATCTATGTATTTAGTATTTGTTCCTACATACAAAGAAGAAGCATTGGTTGGGTCCCTATGCATTTCAGAGAGATAGATCTGGAGTTGATGAAAAAATATCAACCCACAGCTCCCAAAAATCACCTACATGCAAACACCTGTCACAGAAAGAGAGAAGCAAAAGCTATGGAGGCCAAAAACAACAGATCTATGAAAGAGAAAAAATCCTCAATTGATTCAATAATAATAGAATGAAATTATAAAAGAATTGATAATTACAAAATGATCAATCCTAATAAAGGAGATCAAAACCCTAAGAAGGGTGGAGAAATCTAAGTTGCATGAATAATTAATAAAAAAGTAATGATTTCATGCCTAAAGTTTAGCCTAAGTGGACTAGAGATAAAGAAAGGTGACTTAATAATTAAATCAATAATAATTTAATTATTAAGTGAAAATGTGATTTAATAATTAAATAAATAATGATTTAATTAATAAGTGAAAATACCCTTTTACTCTAACACCCCCCTTAAGATATACTTAGGGAGAAGCTCAAAACCTAGAAACAGCTACTGAAAGCAGGAAATGGGTCCCGACAACAAGGCTTGATCAGGTACCCAAGTACAAAAATATCTATAAAGAGGAGAAAATAAGAAAACCCAGTCAGAAAAACCCCTCTCTGAAAAGAGATGAATCCTAGTGAAGGACAGAAGAAGCCTCCAAACTAGAGAATGTCCTAGAAGATAGGAACAAAGGAATAACATGAAGAACATCATTGAAGCATGAAGCCGCAAATATTGTTGAAGAATAACTGATGGAACCTCCATTGTAATAAAACATAATTAGGTAGAGAATTCTATAAAACAAAACTGAAGAGCTGATCAATCAAATATGGAAGGATTCCTCCAAAATAGGAATGAAAGAGTGTCCATATGGTAAATGATCCATCTCATTGAAATGCATAGGTAGTCAGCCTCTGCATCCACCTAGTACATAGGAGAAAATACTAAATACATAGATCACTCCATTATACAAAGGAAGCATTAGAACCAACATGAGATACCCACCATAATGTTGAGCACAAAGAGCTATGATAGGTACACTGAACCAGACTGCCAAGAATAACTGCATGATGAAGAACATAAAAACATATATAAAGGATGGTGTCGTGGAGGGATCACTCTCTTGACACACATCATGAGGCTAATATCATGGATGGAACACTCACTTGACAAAGGTAGATGGAAAACAAAGAAATCATCAAACCCCCATGGCACTTTATAATATAGTGTGAGTACAATCAAGCACAAAATGTGGAGGATCCCAAACATGCATCAAATGGCACTTTACTTCACTGTGTTTTCAAAAAAAGAAATACGACAGAAATAGAAGTCTAAAATATCTAGGAATGACAGAAAGTTGTAGAAATATGAATAAAAACTAAAAATAAGTCATCCCATGCACGAAAAACAATCTCAGGACTTGAAACATCCAAGATATCCACCAGATTGTAAAAATGCAAAAAACTGAATAAAAATACCTAGAGCAGAATTTGGGTGTGAGACCCATGAAATAAGATAGAGCTCTAATACCATATTGGAGTTGATGAAAAAATATCAACCCACAGCTCCCAAGAATCACCTGCATGCAAACACTTGTCACCGAAAGAGAAGCAAAAGCTATAGAGGCCAAAAACAACAAATCTATGAAAGAAGAAACATCCTCAATTGATTCAATAATAATGGAATGAAATTACAAAAGAATTGATAATTACAAAGTGATCAATCCTAATAAAGGAGATGAAAACCTTGAGAAAGGTGGAGAAACCTAGGTTGCATGAATAATTAATAAAGAATTAATTATTGCATGCCTAAAGTTTAGCTTAAGTGAACTAGAGATAAAAAGGTGATTTAATAATCAAATCAATAATGATTTAATTAATAAGTGAAAATACATTTATATCTCTACACTATCAATAAAATCATTACTTAAATTTGAAAAGGTATTTTCACTTATTAATTAAATCATTATTGATTTAATTATTAAGTCACATTTTTATCTCTTGTTCACTTAAGCTAAACTTTAGGCATGCAATAATTAATTCTTTATTAATTATTATCATGCAACCTAGGTTTCTCCACCTTCTGGGTGTTTGATCTCCTTTATAGGGATTGATCTCTTTGTAATTCCATTCCATTATTATTGAATCAATTGAGGATGTTTCCTCTTTCACATATCCCTCCCTCTCTAACCCCGTTGCTGCTCCTGAGGAACCCAAGATACTCTCACCACAAGAATAAGAGGATAAACTCAATGGCTTCTCGGTGGTGGTGATCCTTGCTCCCCCCTGCACCCCCCCTGACAAAAGGCTAATTCCACCCGGAAATGTAGAGAATATAGGACCACCTCCCTTGGCTGTAGATATGCCTAGGGGGAGAAAGGACAACCTAGATCTTGAAGAAGGAGAATTCAAACCAGAACATAGCGGTGGGAACACAGAATTGGAGAGATCCTTTGTCTTTACCTCGGATGAGATCAAAAGGAAAATAAGGCTAGTAAGCCAGAAAATCTCTCCCCTTGGAAGGAGTAGAGGGAGTTATAATCAAGAAGAAGAGAGGTAGACCCCCCAACCAAAGTGGTAACACCAAACCTTTCAAATCTAGCAAGAAGGATATCCCCCTTGTTTTAAGAGCTTCAAGGCTCCAATGGACACCAAAAAATAATTCGCTATGGATATGAACCTTTCTTCATGGAATGTTAGAGGCCTAGAATCCTCAGATAGAAAGTATGTTGTAAAGAGGTTCCTCCACACCTTCAAGGGCATTGATATCCTTTTGGTCCAATAAGTTAAGATAGTAGGTTTCTCTCTTGATATTGCACTAAAATGCATATGGAAAGATGCAGAGGCCTTTTCAACTCAACACTATAAGGGTAGAGGTGGTACCTCTGTCCTAGTAGGGACCAAATGGAGGAAGGCAGTCCAGAGATGGGGCTTCTCTCCATGCAATAGAGCAGTGTGGTTCATCTTTAACAGAGAGGACATTACCTTTAGGGTTTGCTCAATCTATGCTCCCAATGACCATAATGAGAGGATTGAACTTTGGAAGTGGATCCCTGAGCTTGATGATATTCCCTGGGTTGTTGCTGGAGACTTCAATATGGTGGAGAGGGCCCAAGAAAAATTAGGGGGTATGAGGTTTGATTGGAAAGGCAATGAGATGATCTTTTGGAACAGGATGGTCTCCAAATTGAATCTGTTTGACCTACTGGCTAACAAGAGAAATGAGTCCAAAGGAATTTGGTACACTTGGTCCAATTACCAAAGAGGTCAGAGGAGGATCTATTCCAGACTTGACAGAGTCTACATGAATAAAAATCTATTCAGCTTCCCTAGCACCCCTATGGATAATAGCGTCTGAGTCCTCCCCTTCACCCTCTCTGATCACCACCCAATCTTGGCCCCTATTCAGCTGGTCTCTAAGAGACCCAACCCCCCAGTCAAAAAAATAGGCTTTACCCTGAACTCCTGTCTCCTCAAGGATCCCGATGTTCTTGCAGCCATCAAGATTATTTCATGGTTTAATGAAGAGGTGGCAGAACATAGCTCTGAAACTGACAGGTGGAATCAGACCACAAAGACCTGGCAAACCATGCTCAAATTTATAGGCAAGAAGAGAGCTAAGGATGCTAGGAGAGATGAGGTTATGCTGGTTGAATAACTCCAGGCTACTGAACTTAACATTCAGAAATACCCCCAAGACCCCTTCCTATTGGATAATGTTATGCATTGCAAAGAGGCACTCAGGTGCCTGCAATTGACCAAAACCAGAGGGGCCAAGATTCAGGCTAGGATCAACTGGATCAACTTGGGAGACAGGGGTTCTAAATTATTTTTTTAGACACTGAAGAAGAAAGAGGCTAGAGACAATATCACCTGTATCAGAGATCAAGGGATTGATATCACCACTCATGAAGGCATTGTCAACTCCTTCTCTTTGTTCTACAACCAACTTTTCACCACAGAAGACAATGTTGATATGGAAGAAGCTAGGCAGAATATCAGGAGTATTATCCCTAAGAAGCTTAGTAAGAAAGATGCTAATAAGGTAGGGTGTGATATCTTGGTGGAATAAATCAAAAAGGTCATCTCAAGCATGGCCAATGATAAAGCCCCCGGCCCAGATGGCCTCACTATGGAATTCTTCAATACCAATATAGAATGGATAGCCCATAGCTTACTCAAGACCTATAGAGAAGCTTTTGCAATCGAGACCCTGGGTCCTATCCTTAATGCAAGTCTCATAAAAATAATTCCCAAAGATGGGGACAGACTCCTTATTAAAAACTGGAGGCCTATCACCTTACTCAATGTAGGCTACAAAATCCTAGCAAAAATGCTAGCCCTTAGGATTGCTAATCTCCTTCCCGATGTGATCAATAAGACCCAGATAGGATTTGTCAAGGGGCGATACATACTTGAAAACCTTATTACATGTTGGGAAGCCATGGACTAGGCCAAGGAAATAGGACAATGTACCTTTATGCTTCTCATTGATTATGAAAAGGCCTAAGACAGAATTGAATGGAACTTTATTCTATGCATGCTAGACAGCCTGGGGTTTCCATAAACCTTCTACAAAATGGTCTCCACACTCCTGAATAGTGTTTTTGCAGCCATACAGATAAATGGGTTCAGATCCAAGTTATTTGAACTTACCAGGTCCATCAGACAGGGATGCCCCCTTGCCCCATCACTGTTTATTATCACTGATGATTCCCTACACTATCTGCTCAGAGATGAAACCCTATCCCCCAGAGTTGCAAGGGTGAGTCTACCAAATGGAGAGGAGATATCCAACATCCAATTCATTGATGACACAACTATCCTTATGACCCTGGAAGAGGATAATATGAGAAGACTTATGACTAAATTGGATATATTTTTTCAGGCTTCAGGTAGCAAAATCTCTATTATCAAGTTAGTTATGCTAGGGTGGGATACCCACCCCCAGTATGGTGGCTAAAATATGAACTAGAATGGGGAGGCCTTGATCACATTGTTAAATATCTGGGGATTCCATTCGCAGTTGAACCCAAGATTAATAACATGTGGAACTAGATTAAGGACAAGATCAATTTCAAACTCAACAAATGGGACAGTAACATGTTATCCTTCCCAGGTAGGGTTCAGATCTGTCAAAAAATCCTATCCTCCTATCCTATTTTCTACTCCTCAGCTTGGCTCTTCAACCAAAATTAGTTTGAGTAGATCCAGAAAATCATCAGAAACTTCCTTTGGTCAGATGGCAGCAGCAAGCAAAGGCTTCATGAAGTCTCGAGGGCCTAGTGCACCAAAGACAATAAATGGGGGGGGAACTGGACTCAAAGATCTCAGGACTCAAGGAATAGACCTAGCAGCCAAATGGATTGCAAAAGCCTCAGTTGGTGAAGAACCTTGGAAGGTTTTGGTGAGGAACAACCTCTCTAGAGCCCATCCACATAAAGCTAAGAAATGGAGTGATCTGTGTTACTCCGATCTGCTGGGGCTGGAGTGTAGCATTAGTGTCTGAGGATCTAATGTCTTTAAGGCTATTTGGAAAGCTTGGAGATATGTAGGTAAATGTTTCTGCAACTCTGGCCCACTGGAAGGGAATAGGGTGATATGTGGCACCAAGTCAGTCTGGTGGAATCTGAAGCATAATGGAAAACTCCTAGCTCTACTACAAGGATTCTCTAGAAGAAGGTGGGAAGATAAAGGTGTGAAATGCTTCCAAGATATACTTTAGGGAGGAACTTTGACTCCATGGGATAAACTGGTTGCAAACTTCAACCTACCCCTCTCCCAAAAGAGGACCCATGCCTTGCTCTCCACCGCCCTCCTCAACATTGGTAGGATATCTTCCTGCTATTCCAGAGATAAATGTTCATTCCAGCTTACTTGGCCAGACTCCTCCCCACTTCACCTGGTCAAAAGTAAATACCTCTACCAAAGCCTCACCCAGGGCCCTGAGATACTTTACCACACTAATAAAAAATGGCACCTCAATTCTCCCCTCCCAGACAGGAACACCTTCTTTACCAATTTGTGGATAAGGCATGTGGAACCTAAGGTTACTTTTTTTCTGTGGAGACTTTTCCTTCACAAACTCCCTTTTAAGAAACCTGGTGGAGAACCTAACATCTGCACAATATGTAAACTCCCAGAGTTTGTTCACCATGTTTTATTTGAATGTCTATTTGCTTCAAAAATCTGGTTTATGTTTGGCCTTTCATATAACACTGACTTCAATGCGCTAAACATTGTTTCCAGAAATTTTAACAGCAACAAGTTTTGCAATTCTTTTTGGTCCTTACTCTCTTTTGTTATATTATGGATATTTGGAAAGCAAGGAATAATGATGTTATGGCAAGGAAGGCAAGGAGACTTACTGAGTCTCACAAGAGGCTCATCTATCTTAATATTTCTCTACAGGTCACTGCCATTCTGAAGCTAAAAAAAGATAAGTTCCTCCAGATTCTAAGGGAGGGAAAAGGCACTATATACAAGAAGGAAATTGCACATGGGTTCACCACCAACAAAGAAGGAGTTGAATTCACCAACCTACTCTTTGAGTTTATGAAACAAGCCAAAGATGGGAACAGGGGACCTGCTGATGTTACAACTCCTAGTACTACAAGCCATGAAATCATTAGATACACCATTGTGTCCCCAGATTCTAATGCCTCTGATGTAGACCATGAGGACCCCTCAGAATGATTATAAGATGTGAACACTACTATTTTTTTGTATAATGTATCTACCGTAGACAACAGTAAGCTATTTCCGTAGACAGTATATGATGTTTTGAGCCAATATTTTGATCTGACAGTGCACAACACTACTTCAAATTTGTAATAACTCTATAACTCCGAATGTAAACTCTTTTCTCTCCTCTGATATTCAATAGAAAAAAAAATCAGTAATGATTTAATTAATAAGTGAAAATAAATTTATAACTCTACACTATCAATAAAATCGTTACTTAAATTTAAAAAGGTATTTTCACTTATTAATTAAATAATTATTGATTTAATTACTAAGTTACTTTCTCACTTATTAATAAAATCATTATTGATTTAATTATTAAGTCACATTTTTATCTCTAGTTCACTTAAGCTAAACTTTAGGCATGCAATAATTAATTCTTTATTAATTATTATCATGCAACCTAGGTTTCTCCACCTTCTGGGTGTTCGATCTCCTTTATAAGGATTGATCTCTTTGTAATTCCAATTCTTTTGTAATTCCATTCCATTATTATTGAATCAATTGAGGATGTTTCCTCTTTCACATATCTTGGCATGTATAGCTTTTGCTTCTCTCTTTCTGTGACAGGTGTTTGGATGAAGGTGATTCTTGCAAGCTGTAGGGTTGATAGTTTTTCATCAAATACAATATGGTATTAGAACCTTTATTAATTAAATCATTATTTATTTAATTATTAAGTCACCTTTTATATCTAGTTCACTTAAGCTAAACTATAGGCATGCAATAATTAATTCTTTATTAATTATTCATGCAACCAACAAGGTTTCTCCACCCTTCTTAGGGTTTTGATCTCCTTTTTAGGATTGATCGCTTTGTAATTAAAATTATTTTGTAATCTCAATTACATTTTTATTGACTCAATTGAGGATGTTTCCTCTTTCACAATTCTGTTGTTTCTGGCCTCCATAGCTTTTGTTTCTCTCTTTCTGTGACAAATGTTTGCATGCAAGTGATCCTTGGGAGCTGTAGGGTTGATAGGTTTTCATCAACTCCAATATGGTATTAGATCCACCATAATAATTTAGCTTAAGTATCAAATGTGTGTAAATTAATAATTCTTAAGTCACTTTTTCACTTATTAATTAAATTATTATTGATTTAATTATTAAGTCACATGTTTATCTCTAGTTCACTTAAGCTAAACTTTAGGCATGCAATAACTGATTCTTTTATTAATTATTCGTGCAACTCGGGTTTCTCCACCTTCTGGGTGTACAAATTTTATGAAAAACTATCAACACCACAACTCGCAATAATCACCTTCATGCAAACATCTTTCACAGAAAGAGAGAAGCAAAAGCTATGGAGGTCAAAAAACAAAAGATCTGTGAAAGATGAAATATCCTCAATTGATTCAATAATAATGGAATAATGAATTACAAAAGAATTTATAATTAATAAAAGAATCAATCCTAATAAAAGAGATTAAAACCGTAAGAAGGGTGGAGAAACCTAGGTTGCATGAATAATTAATAAAAGAATCAATTATTGTATGCCTAAAGTTTAACTTAAGTGAACTAGAGATAAAAAATGACTTAATAATTAATTCAATAAAAATTTAATTAATAAATGAAAATGTGACTTAATAATTAAATCAATAATGATTTAATTAATAAGTTAAAATACCTTTTTACTCTAACAACCCCCTTAAGATAAACTTAGGGAGAAGCTAAAAACCTAGAAAAAGCTATTGAAAGAAAGAAAATGGGTCCCGACAACAAGGCGTGATCAGGTACCCAAGTATAAAAAATATCTCTAAAAGAGGAGAAAAATGAGAAAACCTAGTGGTAAAAACCCCTCTAAGAAAAGAGATGAAGACTAGTGAAGCACTGAAGAAGTCTCCAACTAGAGAATGTCCCAGAAGAATAGGAACAAAGGAAGAACATGTAGAACACCTCTGAAGCATAAAGTTGCAAACATTCTCAAAATATAACTTTTGGAACCTCCATTGTAATAGAACATGATCAAGTAGAGAAGAATATAAATAAATTCTTAAGATTTGATTAATCGAAGATGGAAGGATGCCTCCAAAACATGAATGAAAGAGTGTCCATATGGTAAATGATCCATCTCACCAAAATGCATAGGTACCCAACCACTACATCCGCCTAGTATGTAGGAAAAAATATTGAATACATAGATCACTCCATCAAACCAAGGAATCGTTAGAACCAAGAAGATATACCCCCCCCGATAAATTTGAGCAGGGAGAGGCATGATAGGTACACTGAATCAGACTACCATGAATAACTGCATGATGAAGAATGTACAAACACATATAAAGGATGGTGTCATGGAAGGATCACTCCCTTGACACACATCATGAGGCTAATGTCGTGGAAGGAACACTCACTTGAAAAAGGTAGATGAAAAAAAAAAATCAAACCCCCCATGGAACTTTATAATATAGTGCAAGTACAATCAAGCACAAAATGTGCAGGATCCCAAACATGCATCAGATGGCACTTTATTTCAGTGTGTTTGCAAAAAATTAAATGCGATAGAAATAGATGTCTACAATATCCATGAATGAAAAAAAGTTGTAGAAACATAAATAATAGCTAAAAAGAAGTCATCCCATGCACACAAAATGATCTCAGGACCTAAAACATCCAAGATATTGACTAGATTGCAAAAATGCAAAAAATTGAATAAAAAATACTTGGACCATTAACTAGGTGTGAGACCCATTAAATAAGATAGAGCAGTGAACCATCTTTCCAACTCCATGCGGAAGTCAAAAAATGGAGTATGGATGAGCAAGAATGGCTCCAAGAGTACAAACAAGAACTGTGACTTTGACTAGAAAAAGAACCCTAAAAGATGGAAAAATAAAAAAATCTAACCTCTAGATTTAGATAGAGCTCAAAAATATCTTTCCGACGATATAAGATAGGTCAAAATCTAATATCGTATGCGCAAGGTATGAGAAAAAACCACAAGGTGCTCATTATGATAAAAAAAGGCAAGTTGTATGACTGGTCAGTGGCCGTCAAATTAAACCCAGATCTCAGACCTATCAGCAACATGGAAACTGAGGTAGCGTAAAAACTGAGGTGGATTTTTACCTTGGAAATTTTGGCAAGGGTCGTGCATGCGAAAATAGGACCCAAATTTCAACTTTGTCCAAATTGGATGTTCCTTATATGAAAATAAGGGTTTGTGCGCCTTCCGGACACAGCCGTGATGTCATTTTTTGGCCAAAATCTCTAAAAAATAACTCCCCCACCCCCAATCCACCAAAATCTGAGACAAAAACCTCTTGAAAACACAGATCTAAAGAACAAGGTCAAATCTCTCATGAAGAGAACAAGGGCATGAAGATTTGGAGCTCTGATACCATAATGGAGTTGATTCTTGGGAGTTGTAGGGTTGATAGTTTTTCATCAACTCCAATATGGTATCAGAGCCACCAACCCATCATAAAACTTGTAATTTCTTTCATAATGAGTACCTTGTGGTTGTATGCTCATATCTTGCACATACGATATCGTATTTTGACCTATCTTATATCGTTGGAAAGCTCTTTCCAATCTCTATCTAAATTTGGAGGTTAGATTTCCTGATTTTTTTTCTTGGAGGTTTTTTGTAGTCAAATTCAGGGTTTGTTTTTGCACTCTCGGAGCCATATCTTGCTCATTTGGACTCCATTCTTCAACTTCCACACGGAGTTGGAAAGTTGGTTCAGTGATCTATATTATTTCATGAGTCTCACACCCACATTCCGATCTAGGTATTTTTTATTCATTTTTTTGCATTTTTGCAATCTGGTAAATATCTTGGATGTTTCAGGTCCTAGGATTATTTTCTGTGCATGGGATGACTTCTTTTTAGTTGTTATTCATGTTTCTATAGCTTTCTATCATTCCTATTGTAACGGGAAAAATAAAATGAATGATGATTCCCTTTACATTTGAAAGGTTTGGGGAAGGTAAGACTCTTCTCCTAGCCCCAAATTTACAAAGGAAAGATCCAAATTGATTAACCACAAGAAAATGGTCAATGCACAAATGAATCAATCGATTGGAAATAAGAAGAAAGAGGAAAACCTTACATTCCTTTTTTTATGATGGGTGAGAGAAGGGAGAGTGTGTAATAGATTTGAAATGATTAAAACCTTAATTGAAATGAATTGAAGAAAAATACTAACCTCAAAGTATAGCAGATTTGGAAATTGCTATTTTCTGGTGTCTGTACTAAGTTTCTAGAAATTCTGCAACCGGATCTGGAACAGAAACACAGAGACGGAGAAAACCCAAGAATACTTTTATTTTCTAAGAAAGGTTGACCTTGACCCAAATACAAGTCAACCTTGACCCCTTTATGTCGACCTTGACTTGCACTACTTTGACAGAAATTATGTTCGCGGATCCTAAAAGTTTGCCGAAAAGGGTATCTGAATCTACTCTGTAATTTTTTATTTTGTACCTGTACCTGCAAGAAAAATAGTTTTGTTTTTTGGGGGGAGGGATTTGCCTTGGTCAAACCCCAGTTCTAGAGTTAACATTATAATAGAATTGAAATTTTAGTAATAAACAAACTAAATAGAACAATTCACCTTGCTTATGTTGAAACCCTTGTGGAGGATTCTAATGCTTGGATCCACAAGTATGGATGCACCAAATGGATGTAGAATGTAGGATGTATGATGTAGGATGTCTCAAATCAATTTTCTTTTAGATCTTCAACACCAATCTTGAATGGATCTTGGAATAGGAAGAAGCTTGAATGGATATGGATGGAGAAATCTTTAACAGGAGGGCTCCATAGAGCTTGAATCCTTCAATGGCTACCAATGGATCTCCTTGATGAATTGAATCTTCAATGCTTGAATGCTAATTGAATTCTTGAATGCTTGAATGATTTTGATAGATTATATGTAGATTATCCTTCCATTATCATATCATGTCTTGTGTTCTTAGGTCTTAGAAAATGAGAGGAGGAAGGCTTCCTTATATACAAGTCTAGGGCACAAACTTATAGAGAGTCCAACATAGGAGAATTAAATTCCAATTAGACCTATACCCCTAGAACTGGACCTATATTAAATATCTTTTTAAGAGTCTCTACTTTGGAGTCTGAAACAGCCAACCCAAAAGCGGGAATAATTCTTTCCAAACCCCGACATCCAGAAATATTTAGAATTTGAAATTTAGACCCTAGGTCAGGGTTGAGGTTGACCTTGACCTAGGTCAGGATCAAGGTTGACCTTGACCCAGAAGGTTGACCTTAACCCTAGGGTCAAGAACCTCAAAATCTCATAGCAGGATCTCAAAAACACGTAGGAGAGAAGTGGAAAACAAGGCAAAACAGAGGAAAAACCAGATCCAAGTCAAAGACCCATTCAAGGAATTTGACATGACCCAAAACCACTTACTTGGAGGGCTAAACCAGTCCTAAATGGAAGTTCTTCCATTTTTTGATGATACATTTAGCCCCCAGTTTAGCAATAGTATGGACTCGATGCAAACTCTTGGTAAAGGAGATCACCAAGAAAAGATAATCTTATTGAAATCAAAGGGACAAAGCAATCATCAAGCCCCCAAGGACTCAAGTCTTTTTCAACCCCAAGATTACAATAAGAGAGACATCACCAGTCAAAGAAAAAGAGAGAGAGGGTGTGATTACCTTGTCCAATAAGAACTTATGTCTCATTGTGAATCACATAAGGAAACAGTGCAACTGGAAAGATGAAGTTGAACTTCCTAGTGAATTTGGCTACTCACTAGTCAACCCATCAAGGATTCACCCTTAGGAATATTCTATTCCAAAAGAGCAAAGCCAAAACTAGAGAGATCTACTCTTAAGGACACCTTCTGACCTTAAGGGATAAACACTTTGTAAATTGAAACTAGAAGGATCAAGAGATCATATAAGGAAAAAATCAATGCTTTAAGGATTAGTCTCTAATCCGTAAAGGGAAAAAAAATTTAAATTTGAAAATATTTTGAAATTGCGTGTGTGCAAAAAGTGAGCAAAGTGTATGCCCCAATGTTAAATTCATTGTTAACACTTTAATAGAAGAAATGGCTTTAACAGAAACATAAATAACTCCACTGATTATGTTTCCACTACGAGATGCCCCCAAGCGAAGGCAAATCAAGGGAAATACCATATAAACATACAAAGAACACAAAAGGGATCTACCTACCCTGGGGTCAATATGATCATAAGATTATATATATATATATATATATATATATATATATATATATATATATATATTATTGCAAATGAATTGACATCATTATCCAAAGAAAGTAGAACTACAATCACAATGAAGGAAAGAAAACACAAGAGTTACAAAGAAGAGTCTTTTCAAACCACAACATGGAGACCAAAAAGAATCAATGCTACCATATCGCAAATCCAAGTGGACTACACAAGGAAAACATTTACAAACAATAGCACATGTACATCATAACATGAAAACAACATATAGAAGAATAGAGATACATATAGAGGAATAGTACAACAGGTTTGATTCCTTTATCACCTTGCACCAACAAAGTAACAAGCTTCGTATAAAAGAATCTAACAAAAATTTAGCAAACACATTATGGGAGAAGAATAATACAATAGACAAACACATAAAAGGCTACCATGGAAGACAATCCAATCAAGCACATCGCCTACTCTCTCCATCTTGGTCTATATCATTTAGGGAAGGTGGGAAAATAGCAAGAGGGACTATATCCAACATAGTAGGAATAATAGCCAGTTCCAAACAAGGATCCTCTTGAGAATTGTGATGTTCGATACTAGGTGTAATTATCAATTGTGTTGAAAGAATATTAGGTAAATCAGTATCAATATCAATAATCTCATATTCATCATTAGCATCAATAGGAGTATCAAAAGTATCTTCTTCATCAAGATTAATCTAAATAGAATATAAGATACGAATAGAATCATCATAATAATTCATCTTAACATAATTATTAACATTAACTTTTTCCAACACATCAGGAATAGGCTGGTCAAAAGAAGGTAAAGAACTTTGAAGAACAGAGGCATGGGTCTTAGCTTGAGCCTGACGCTTCTTACGATGTTCATTGGTAGATCGGTTATGTTTTGTCTTGTTTGAAATATGTTGAGAACTAGGAGGAACAACAACCGGTTCCTTCACAGGTTCTATAGGAGGATTAGTAGGATTCGTAGTAGGCTAAAAAGAAACACTAGGAGCTTGATTAACAGAGCTAGAATCAATGGATAAAGGAGGTATGGAAGGCATAGGAAAAAGACCATGGTTAAGATCCATCTAAGGCATGATTAAATCAACAATCTTGTGATGTTTATAGGCTTGATATGAGTGAAAAAGGTTATCAGGTCGAGAAGAACATGAATTAGGTAATCAAGGCCAAAAGAAGTCAAGGGTAGTACAATCCCTAGGCCTAGAAGGTTGATATAAACTATGATTAATTGTTTTCACTTCTTCATCGTGAATGAAATTAATACACTTATGGATAGGAGAAGCAGTGACATGCACGACAGTCAACCAAGACAAACCAAGCTTAACTTGAAACTGATCAAAAGTAGAGACAACAATGAAGGTAGTGTCCACAACTTTACCACAAAGTTCAACAGACAAGTTAATAGAACCAAATTATGGATAGAGAAAACAATTAAAAGCTTGGATCCACACATTAGATGTATTATAACAATCACGTTGTAAGTTCTTCAAAACAAAGTTTTCTTCAGTAATGACATTGACTAAGGATGTAGGATCAACAAGACAACCACGCATAGGTATCTTAGAAATCCTAGCATAAATGTAGAGGGGACCATTAGGAGATTTAATAGCCTCAAAATCGTCAAAGGTGATCGAGAGTTCCCTAGGTCTTTTATTCTTAGGTTTTTTTCAAGGTTTAGTTTGAGGTTTTGGTTTAGGCTTAGGTTGAGGTGGAACTTGAAGTTGAGGTTGAGGTGGAGGAACTTGAACAGGAGGTTGAGATTGAGGCTGGGTCGAGATATAGGTTGAGACAGAACAACATTCTCCACATGGTTAACAATATGATTCAGATCATCCATCTTTGAATCATAAACAATACCCACAGAAGATGGTTGAATAATGATATTAGTATCATGTGTAGGAAAAAGATTCATATAGATTGAGATGTTTTGAATAGGAGGAGAGATAGATTTGTTCCCACTACCATCAAAATTATCAACTAATAAAGCATTAGAATCAATTAAGTCTTGAACCTTATGTTTTAGAGAATAACACTTCTCAGTATCATGGCCATTCTAACAATGGTATTGACAAAAGGCTTTGGGATCAAAGGATTTGGATGCATTCATAGTAGGAAGAAGAATTAAAATAGGAGGCAAAGTAATCATATTAACATTCAAAAACTTACTGATAGTAGAATGTAAAGATTCAGAAAGAGGGGTAAATGTATGATTCAAACGAAAAGAAGTGGATGAAGAAGTGGCATTGTTAGATGCAACAGTGACTTGATCAACAATTGTATTTGCTTGCTTATTTATCTTGACATAGTTGTTAGGTTTCTTAAACTTGTTGGGATTAGGAGAAGCATCACTCTTATCAAGTGGAATAGGATCCATTGGAGTGTTCTTCTCAAATTGACTCACTTGTAGTTGATAATGATGAAGCACTGCACAAAGTTGTTGAAAAGAGGTAAATTTAGTAAGAAGAATCTTATCTCTAATATCCCTTTGCAAATTTTAAATAAACATATGTTAAATATCAATATCAGGAACAGGATAAGAAATTTGAGCATACAAATTCTTAAATCTACCAATAAATTTAGTCAATTTTTCTTTAGTATTTTGTTTACAATGCATTAAATCAGTTAGGGACACTTGCGGACAATGTTATTTTGGAACTGTTGGATAAAGGTATTAGAAAGTTTTAGAAAAGAATCAATAGAATAAGGATGCAAGGAACAATACCATTGCAAGGCCTTATCATGAAAACTTCTAGAAAATAACTTGGCTAAAATCCAATGGTCATGAGCATAGTCACTAACATGGATTTGAAATGTTTTAACATGAGTGACAGGATCTCCCTTGCCATTGTAATTCTCAAGACAAGGTATATCATCTTGCTAAGGGACAAGAGAATGAATAATGTCTAGGGAGAAAGGACTACCCATGTCACATGTAGGAATACTAAACTTGGATCGAGTTAAGGACACAAGTTGTTGTTGTAAAGAGGACATAGTTTGAGCCAGACTAATAATTGTGGAATCATTAGAAGAAATAGGAGGCATAGAAATATTAGGAACAACTGGTGGAACACTTGGAACCACAGTTGGAAGAGGGTTGGAATAGGTAAAAGGAAGACTATGGTAAGAAGGTTGTGAGGTAGGTAGAGACACTGATGGAACACTCACAGGAAGAGATTGAAGCGGAAGATTTGAAGCTAGAGGATTGGACTATGGAAGAGATGTAGTCACTAAAGGAGGAGTGTAAGTAGGAATGTTAGGTAAAGGAATGGAAGAAGGTTCCACACTAGTGACAGGAGGAGTGAATCTTTGATCTTGAGCTTCTTGAACTAAAGGCTTGACATTTAAATGCACAAGATGAGTGATACCATGCAAGAGATTAATACCTTGATCACTATCATGAAGGACTTTCTTAAGGGCCTCTATATCTTTAATAGAATCTTGATTATGGTTTTCTTGAATAAGCCAATTTCCCATTTTATCAAGTTCAATTAAAAGTTTTTGGACTTGTTCAAGAGGAACTCTTAAAGCATCATCCTCATCATGGGATAAGTGAGAAGAGTTATGCTCCATAGAAGGATTGGAATCATGAGTGATCAAATTTTCATCCGAGATCCTAAAAAAGGAGAGGAAGACTCAGGATCAAAGGAACCCATAAGTCTGTAACTTCTTCTAAATGGGATATTATAAGTAGGACTAGAGGTAGTAAAGATCATACATCAATGCAATACAAATGAACTAAATTAGGAAAATGTAAATGAAAGAACATACAAGAAGGCTAATCTAATATTCATGCAAGATCTAACATGAAATTTAAATCTAACACCACAAAAGAAAGAGTTGTCGTAAGCGGGTTCACCAAAATGTAAAGGATAAAAAAAAAAGAATGATGATGCCCTTTACATTAGAAAGGCTTGGAGAAGGTAAGATTCTCCTCCTAGCCCCAAATTTACAAAGGAAATATCCAAATTGATTAACCACAAGAAAATGGTCAATGCACAAATGAATCAATCGATTGGAAATAAGAAGAAAGAGGAAAAACTTACATTCTCAGTTTTATGATGGGAAAGAGAAGGGAGAGTGTGTAATAGATCTAAAATTATTAAAACCTTAAATGAGATGAATTGAAGAAAAATACTAACCTCATAGTATAGAAGATCTAGAAATTGTTGTTTTCTGGTGTCTGTACTGACTTTCTAGAAATTATGCAACCGGATCTAGAACAGAAACACAAAGACAGAGAAAAGCCAAGAATATTTTTCTTTTCTGAGAAAGGTCGAACTTGACCCAAATACAGGTTGACCTTGACCCCTTTATGTCGACCTTGACCTGCGCTGCTTTGACAGAAATTTTGTTCGTGAATCCCTAACATTTTTCGAAAAGGGTATCTGAATCTTCTCTGTAATTTGCTATTTTGTACCTGTACCTGCAAGAAAAATGGTTTTTGTTTGTTGGGGGGAGGGGTTTTCCTTGGTCAAACCCTGGTTTTGGAATTAACATTATAATAGAATTGAAATTGAAGTAATAAACAAAGTAAATAGAACAATTCACCTTGCTTATGTTGAAACCATTGTGGAGGATTCGAATCCTTGGATCCACAAGTATGGATGTACCAAATAGATGTAGAATGTAGGATGTAGGATGTCTCAAATTAATTTCCTTTTAGATCTTCAAAACCAATCTTGAATGGATCTTGGAATAGGAAGAAGCTTGAATGGATATGGATGGAGAAATCTTCAACAAGAGGGCTCCATAGAGATTGAATCCTTCAATGGCTACCAATGGATCCCCTTGATGAATTGAATCTTGAATGCTTAAATGATTGAATTATTGAATGTTTGAATGATTTTGATAGATTATGTGTAGATTAGCCTTCCATCATCATATCATGTCTTACGTGCTTAGGTCTTAGAAAATAAGAGGAGGAAGGCTTCCATATATACAAGTCTAGGGAACAAACTTCTAGAGAGGCCAACGTAGGAGAATTAAATTCCAATAAGGCCTATACCCATAGAAGTGGACCTATATTAAATATATTTTTAAGATTCACTACTTTAGAGTTTGAAACAGCCGATCCGGAAGCGGGAAATAATTCTTTCCAAACGCTGACATCTGAAAATGTTTGGAATTTGAAATTTAGACCCTGGGTTAGGGTCGAGGTTGACCCTGACCTAGGTCAGGGTTGAGACCTAGGTTAGGGTCAAGGTCAACCTTGACCTAGGTTAGGGTCAAGGTTGACCTTGACCCAAAAGGTTGACCTTGACCCTGAGGCCAAGAACCTCAAAATCTCAAAGCAGGATCTCAGAAATAGGTAGGAGAGAAGTGGAAAAGAGGGCAGGATAAGGGAAAAACTAGATCCAAGTCAGTGACCCATTCAAGTCATTTGACATGACCCCAAACCACTTACTTGGAGGGCTAAACTAGTCCTAAATGGAAGTGCTTCCATTTTCTGATGATGCACCTATATATTGTAGACATCTATTTCTGTCACATTTCTTTTTTTGCAAACACACTAAAATAAAGTGTCATTTGATGCATGCTTGGGATCCTGCACATTTTGTGCTTGATTTTGCTCGCACTATATTATAAAGTGTCATGGGGGGTTTGATTTTTGCTTTGTTTTCCATATACCTTTGTCAAGTGAGTGTTCCTTCTATGACATTAGCCTCATGATGTGTGTCAAGAGAGTGATCCTTCCATGACACAATCCTTTATATGTGTTTATACGTTCTTCATCATGCAGTTATTCTTGGCATTCTGGTTCAGTGTACCTTTCATGCCTCTCCCTACTCAGCATTATGGGGGGGTATCTCCTCTTTGTTCAAATGCTTCCTTGGTTTGATGGAGTGATCTATGTATTCAGTATTTGTTCCTATGTACTAGGTGGATGCAGTGGTTGGTTATACTTTAGCTTAATTAATAGTAACATATAACCAAGACATAAAGAATGCCAAATTATAACAAACCTTATTATCAAGCCTCTGGTATACAATAATAAAATCTAAACATCAATCACACCAAGTAACATGAATTTCACAATTGCACCAAAACACCAAACAAGAATAAGATATAATTTATTGCATACAAACATTGATCTTAAAATTAGTTATAAGCATAAATACTTAGGTATTCAAATTTAAAGCAAGCCCCAAGTATCTAGAGCTTAAGTACCCTAGAAACCATGCTTGCATCACATGAACAATCATTAAATTGATGGCTTAGAGATAGAACATAATACATAATTAGAAAAAAGTTTAGAGGTGAATTGAACATAGTTAAAATAATATCTAATAAGTGAAAACACCAAACTTACTTATTTTCTATCTAATAACATATAATTTTTATTTAACAAAATTTGATTCCAACTAATACATGAGTTATAACCCCTAACTAACAAAAAGAAAATTTTAACCTAACAATGAATATAATTTCCATCTGCTACACTTGCATTTCTAAATCGCTACCAACTAACACAATGAAACAATCCAAATACAACATTCTAATACAAGTTAACAATTTTAAATTGGTATAAAACTTAATTAAAGATATAAAATTACACCGTAAATAAATACTAAATTACTAGTTCCTATTAGAATTAATTTAATTACAATTATCATATAAATACTTTATTTAATCATTATTCCTAGATGTTATGAATAGAAAAATCCTACTAATGAAATTTATTACAGACACTTACTAAACAAGAACATCAAGAAAAAATTCTCTATCTAAAAAAAACTTGAGACTTTTAGCTAACACAATCTTAAAATGAACCTAACTTTTACATCATATTATAACATAAGAAATGGTGAGCCATGCTATGATATGTGGGAAGATGGCTCACAAAATCAAATGTAGATGTGAGAGGGGATATCCTATGTTGCATTAGGAACACCCCCAAAAGGCTTCACCCTCAAACCCAAACCAAATTAGCAAAGCCAAAAATGATGAAGGGATGCTAATGTTGTATCTAGATTTGAAGATGGAGTTTGGGGATTGAGTTCCTTTTATGTTAAGATGTATATGATATGTAAAATTATATAAAAGACTATGAAAGGAATGCAAACTATCATAAATGAAATTCCAACTAGCTAAATATGATATCTGATCTTATCCATAAAAGTAAATGCAAATGAAAAGAAGAAGAATGAACTCATCTTGAAATCTAGGAGAGGAGGAACAAATTCCAAATCTAGAAATGACTATCACAGAGTTGTTAGAATCAGAAATAGTTCTAGATCTACAATCCTAGTACATGTATCTCTCAAATATGAAATTTGCAAATTCTTGAGACAATGTAGACTCAATTCGACCTAGTCCTAGAAATTAGGCCTTGTCCTTGGGACTCAAAAGTTGACAAATTTTGTAGAGGATCAGTCACCGGTTCTACAACTCTAAAATTCTAGATCTGAAACTTTGAAAACATGTTCCTGCACTCAAGGAGAAGGGGAAAAGGTTGTGGAAAGGGTCTTGCCTTGGTCAAGCCCCTATATAGGACTCAACCTTGAAATGAAATAGAAATTTCACAAGGAAAGTAATGTAAACAAGATAAATGTCTAATTTACCTTTCATGAAAACCCCTCATCGATGGGTGTAGAAATCAATCAAATCTACAAGGATGCTTGTATGTTTGGAATGTGTTGTAGAATCAAGGATGCCTTCACAAATGCAATAGATCTACACTTGCCAAATCCTAGATCTTCAATGAGTGTATGCTTGCAATCTTGAATGGAAGAGAGAAATGGATTTTCTAGCTTGCTTGAGAATTCCTCTACTTGGTCACCATGGGAGAGAATTTTGCATCAATGATAGAATATTTCCTTTTCTTGAATGGAAGAAAGCTTGGAAACTTGGAGATCTTCAATGGAATGCCTGCCTTTAAAGCTTGAATCTTCCACTTTAATTGCACAACTTGAATGCGTAATTGCTTGCACTTGAAAGATATTTGATGCAGAGGCTAGTGGTCTACAAAAATATTATCCTCCACTAAACTCCACATCTTTAGTCTGCACTCATTCAACTCTTCCTTTCATGCATCAATGCATCTTTGCCAACATGGTATTGTGAGTGTCCTAATTCACCCTTCAATCTACCTTCAAATGTAACAGAATCAAGACCCTTGATTGGATCAATACCTCTAGGATTGGACTTCTCCCAATGCCAATCCACATATGGGACCCGTGATACTTTTTCTTAGATCCTCTCAGCAACTCAACTCCATACAAACTTTTTCAAACTCACTATGCACTATCTCCTTATGACAATCAACTCTCCTTACTGAATTGTCACAATATCCAATCATTTAAATGTGTCCCCACACCCCTAAATGAAATGAGACACAATATAGGTCTTCCTAGAACCCTTTGGACTCCTTTCCACACACCCACCATGTTCATTTGACTCGTTAAACTCAACATTAAATGAAACAAAACAAACTTCATATTTTACTGTCCTCTTTTATAGACCTATACTTAGAGGTCTATAACTTTTGAACCCAATCTTATTCTGACAATCCCTGGAGTGAGGATGCGCAAAATTAGGTTCCTTATAACATATCCAAAATTTAGAAAGATCCAACAGTGTAATTATGAGATGTGGCTCCCACACTGGACTACATTTTTCTGAGACAGACATTCGTTCCTCCTTCTGGGACAGTCACTTTCCCTTGCTTCAAGCATGTACCAAAAACTGCATGCTCTCTTCCAACCTCACGGGGATATCATAAAATGTCTTCCACATCCTCCCCCTTATGATGGGAACTTGTTGAATTTTCAAAGATGGAAAACTACATTGGAAAGAACCTTTGGATACCCTAGTGAGGGTTTAAGACAGTTTTTTGGTAAAATACTGATATCTTTTGTTACACTCAACCAAACACAACCATTCAAAAGCCAAAATGATCTAGAAATAGAATGCTACCATCCTAAAACTATAAAACTCAAATCATAGATGTTAAGATAGAGATAATCTTCTTTTGAAATGACTGTTATTAGAGAAATCCAAAAAATTGTAATAAAAACATTGATTGTATTGCTTCAAACTTTACAAACTCCCTCCTTTTTTATCATGCCCCATTTCCTTTGGAAAATAAAAAGTAAATAGGCCTCAAAGACTGACCAAAAACCTTGGTAACTAACCATAAACTGACTGGAGTCAGTTAGATCTCTTAAAAAAACAAACTAAACATATTTTTGGAGTTTCCCTCCAACTTCCTCATGACCATTTGGATTCAAATATTCAAATTTCAAAACTTATTTAAATAAACCCCTAAGAACCTATAACTCTAGATTTTTTCCTTTTAGGACCCTAATAACATTTCCAAACTCCTAAATTTATCCCAAGACCTATTCCCAACCATCTAGGCCTATTGTGTCAAAATTGACAACATTACATCACTTTTTGCATTTGTTGCATATTTAGCAAATTTACATATTTTTGCATCTCTATTACATTCCTATTACATTGAATGATTAAAAATATTAACAAAACGTCATCAAATGACCAAATTGGTCTTATTACATTGAAAATGACCCTTCATGGTCATTATTTGTCTTTCAACTCCTCTAGGATCCATGAGTGGCCCTAGTGTTCCTCCTTGGCCTTGGTGCTCCTGCACCATACTCCCGAGGACAAAAAAAATCCAAGTCCCCTGGATTCCTCCTTCCTCTTCCTTGTCTTCCAATTCTTAGGTACATATTGCTGATACCCTAAAAACAAAAAATCTTCTTGCTTTGGTGGCTCATAGTACCATGGTTCCATCATTTGGTACCCTTGCCAAACTCTTTCATCAACATTTTTGGTGTGGGTTGTTCCTACTTGATCATCAACATAGTATCTTTGCAAACCTGCAACAAAGGGATCAGAAAAAATGACATCAATATCCATTTGGTTCACCATATGAACCATATCATCTTCCTCCTTTAATATCTCCATATGTGGAGAAACTTTTTCCATCATTAGATCCTCCTTATGGACCTCATTACTACCTCTATGACCTTTCCATTCTTCAACTATAGCAGAAAAAATTTCCCATAAGTCTACCTCTTCCTCAAGCCCTTCTAGGCTTGCCTCTATGATGTCTTCTTCAGTATCAACCAAGACTCTATAATAAGTCCTTACAACCTTTATCATAGGTGCAACTCCCTCTCCAAGAGTACCCTACCTAGTACCCTTCTCTTATTCATGTTTTTCTTCCTTCCTTGTTGTTGCTCTTAGTCTCTTAATAGGCCATTTCATCTTCTTCTTCAACCTTAAATGCCAACTTGTAGCATCATTAAGCATCTTAAGTGGAGTACACAATGGTTGCAACTTCATGGTGCCTTATCTGTCAGAGATCCACCTTTACCTTGCTGCTCCAAACAACAAACCTCTTTCCTCACCTAGGAGTCCCACCCTTCCTCTTTCCCTAGTATCTTGGCAACCAACTGGACCACTCCTTGGCCCTGGACCTTCTCTTGGCCCTTGACAAACTTCCAGTGTTTGGACACACAACCCAACCTTCAGATGCAGCTAGTGGATAAGCACCTACAGCCAAACCATTAGCAACACAAATCACCAAACAACTTTCTCAAACTAGATCTTTTGCTGAGCTCTGATGCCAATTTGACGTAGAGCATCCTACAAACAACTAATCTTCCATAGGATACTAATGATCCAATCAACATTTTATTATATCAACAACTTGTTAGAGGAAAAATGACAAATTATCCATCAAGATCAATCTATCACATGATCCAACCCTTGGTTCCATCCTACAAATTAGATTCAAGCATTATCCTTGAATCAACACAATCTTTCTTCTTACCTTGTTCCTTGAGGTATCCACACCTTGTCTCTCCACTTAAGGCATTCCCTTAAACTAGGCCTACACACTTTCATAACACATTATGAAACATTATTCAAGCACTCACCAATAAACCTTTGAGTCCTTCCAATCCATCCTCCATCATGTTCTAACACAAAGCATTAGCACAATAATATATTGTTGATCATGGAGACAACTTCAACCTTCTTCAAACATGACTACCACACATTATGTTTCCAACACATTATCCATTCATACACATGCTCAAAACAAGAATTCCTTTTTTTTAATGTTCTTCCACACACAATTGAAAATGTGTACCATGTTCAATACTTTGAAACACAACAACATTTGTTGACCAAGAAAAAACAAACTACCTGCTGAAACTGTCATTGTATAGTTTTATAGACCCATACTCTGTTATTAATAAATGTTGAACAATAACAAATTATGGAAATCGCTCCTCTACGACATTTAAAATTTAGGTTTTGTAAAACATATATAAAATTTTGCAACATCCAACGGTTATATTGTAAGTTATGGCCTTCGAACAGAGACTGTTCTTTACTGTCTCAAAATGACAAAGAAACCACTGTAACAGACAATTAAAACAAACTTCTTCTCACAAACTACAAAACCATTTGATACAAAACCAAATGAATCTCAAAGCTCTATGAATCTAGTTTCATAATATATAGGTTATAAACTTTTTCATTGGTGGATTCAAAAGAAAAACACAAACCCTTACTATCAACCCAATTATAGAGGGTTTCATAACTATTTTTAGTAAAATCGACATATCTCTTTCATTTCTCCATGAAATCAATCCAAATAAAAATGAGAAGGAAGCTTATTTAATCCTCTAACTATCCATACATTTGCTACATTGTTACCAGGCCGTATAGTTCTGTACAAGGCATGGAAACAACAAAAAAATAGTTAAAACCAATCAAAATGACAAATTTGAATGCACCAAAATGTGTCTAAATGTATTCCTTCTTCTCCTTTTCTGATTTGGAAAGACCATTAAAATGATATTTATATTCAATAGACAATTAAAACCTCCTAAACTAACTCCCAAACCAATGGAAACCAACTTTACATCATTTCTTGCATTTTGACAACTTTTCTTGCTTGACAACATTTGTTGTCAAGTTGATAACTTTTAGAAAATGACCTTCCAACTTTGTAGAAACCTTACAAACATGTCACAATAGAATATTAATGACATTTTGTACCATTTACACCCTTCCATGGATGGTTTTACATTATTTGACCTATTTGACCAATCTAAGCTCTAAATGGACAACTATGACAATTTTGACAAAATGGCTCATTTAGCCTTACATCAATGGACTCGATACAGTAAAAATGACCTTATGAAATCAAATAAAATAAAATAGATCAAGTTATGATCTTATACTTCTTTGGAACCTCCTGGTGCTTTTCCTTGTACCTAGGTTCTCATGCACCAATATTCTTTCTCATGAATGCTATGGGTAGTAATGGATGTTTGCATAAAGAATGGATATCAAAATGAGAAGAGAAGACCCCCTTTTATATTTATTTTGGTATTTAGAATTGGCAGGTCGACCACACTAAGTTTGGGAAATGAAACACCCCTACATTGGGCCCAGAGCCTACTTAAAATTAATGTCCAAGGGCAAGGTCGACTTGGGTCGGCCTTGTCCAGGACAAGGCCAAATTAGGTCGACCTAGTCCCAAAAAGGTTAATTTCAAAGCAGATACAGGGCTTGGGCAGTGTGCAAAGTCTCGGAGAAAGGACATGAAAGATGCAGGAAATCAAGCATAAAGACATTAGCTATTGAAATAACTTTTTAGGACGATACACATATTTTTTCAATGAATTTGTAATGTGTGATGATTTTTAATATGAAAACAACTTTATAAGTAATACATAGTACACATATTAATTTTTAATATATATATATATATATATATATATATATATATATATATATATATAACATCTTGACTAAATATTAAAAATAGATCATAATAGTGGAATATAACTTACTCATTTACAAACTTACTAAATTGATCTATTAAAACTATTTATGATTATCTCATTTTAATCACTTAAATAAATAGAATTCTCTTAGAACTATAATAACACACCTAACTTACGTATTCCATTTTGACCATATTGAGAAAACTAAAAACTTTCTTTAAACAATTCCTAAATGGATTCTATCAATCTAAACTTAACATTCTAAACTTAATTATATCGTGCCCTCTCATAAATTTGTAATAGAATATGTTAATTGTTAGAATTTTAAACAGCTTAGTAACATTTAAAATAGACATATACATAAACGTCCGGTTCAATAAAATATAGGTTTTATTGTAATTAAGAATTATATTACTTTTGCATCTTTTACCCAACAACGCTTGAGATATTCTCATCTTTGTACATTCCTACAATTTATATGCAGATATTAATAGACAATATGCTCCTATTTATATAGCCACATTCTATATATTTTACATATTACAGAAGGTTATATTTATACACTTCAGTTATATAAAGAACTGTATTGCATACGTGGAAGTGAGAGTTCATACCACAATTGTTGAACCTATGATTGATGTGCAACTCCCAATGTAATGATTTAGTCGTGTTCATTGACATTCATCGACCCTGCTCCCAAGCAAGTGTCGTTGTTGCTGACAACATAGAGAATGATATTATGATGTTGAAAGCATTATTCATCTCTTCCCCTGATTGTGTAGCGATTGATCTTTTAATGGGGGCGACTACTAATAGGCAAGGATGCTAATTGTGTAGTGTTGTTGTAATATATGTAAACCCCAAATTTATACTTATATGTTGAAAATAACATCTTCGAGAGGCTTAATATTCTCCTCAGTTAATGGTCTCCAATTTTGAGTGTTCATCCCATACTAGACTTTTCTTCAACTAAGATTATTTACCCCTTTTTTAAAGAAAAGTCAATGAGATTCCAAGGAGAATACCTTAAATGATTTGATAAAATCATCTTGATATTCTTAATTAGTTGAACTAGAATGCTTCTCCTTTCCAACCTCCAATTTGAATTTTTGAAAAAGCTCTATCTTGTCAAAAGTTATCAAAGGTTAATCATTCCTCGATTTTCATGCAAATTTTCAAGATTCATTAACCTCCAAAAACACAAAGAATTAGTTAACCTTTTTGAAAAATCCAAAATAAATTAATTAACTCTTTGAAAAACATAAAAGGTTAATTAACTTATTTACAAATTAATTAATTTATTTTAAATTTGAAAAAGTTAATATAACTTTCTAAAATACAAGAAAATGAGAGGTTAATTAACCTCTTCTACTGTTTATCATCAACATCTTTGGCGTATTTTTCAAAACAATATTAATCTCCCCATTGTATAACTACCTTTGGAAATTCTTGAACAAATGCACAGGCAGGTGTGAAGCCAAATTCCACAGCTATAGCCTTTTCCCTGTGCCAGATAAGAGCTTTGGACCAGAATATGACATTTGTCAAAGTCTGAAAATTGGGTTGGCAAACAAAGGTAGCACTGTATTTGTAGATTCAAGACAAATGCTTAGTGTTTTGAAAGAGGGAGAAATAATTATTTATCTGTCGCCATTGTGAAAGATGTGTAAGGGGTATCCACCGAAGCATTTATCAGATGTTGTGGCAGCAAGTGCCATGATAGATATGTAGTGGAGTTTACATCAATTAAAATCACAGAAGCCCACTCGCCAACTGTTTGACCAAATACCATCCCAGAGACGAAGGAAATGAACGCAACATGTATGCAAAGATGGCATTATTCGAAATCTGGAATGCATGATATGGGAGCATTGACAATGCACATGATTCATTTGATTAATTGTTTCGAAGCTCGCAAATTATAGATAGTGGAAACAAGGTATCGACATCCACCAAAGCATTTTTGTCAGATTTTATAACTTGGTAATACTCTCATGGACCTGCACACAAGTTGTGGAACCACGGACAGAGGCACATTGTGTGTGCATGTGAAGTGTATGACACAATACCTCATAAAGATGCCATCTTGTGGGATGCATCAAATGCAACATATACCCGTAATCAGGCAATTGAAAAAGTTTAAGAAATTTTCCAGAAAATGTAATTGGCAAACGTAAAGCCAAACTTCACAACTTTTGCCCTCACCCTTGTGATGGAAACGCATGCAGACGCAGAGGCTTATAGAAGTTATGAACAGAAGGGATTTTGTTTCAAATGCATTCAATTGATGTCCAGTACGTGTCCCAATATGAAGACTTTGAAATAGAGTATGTACATCCGTCAAAGCATCATGGGAGTTCAATTTGTCTGTTATCTAGAAAAACTGAGAACGCACACGACGTGTTTGACAAAATGCCCGATCAAGATAGATTTAGTTGGAACACCATGATTGCAGGATATACTCAAAATGTGTGTTTTAAAAGCTTTGAAACCATCGAATGGATGATATCAGCAGGTGTAGAAGCCATCATGCCCGTGTGAGGTAGAGGAAGCTTGGAGCAAGTTATAGACATCCATTCAAAGCTTTTCATCAGAACTTACACTTTCTCTGGTAGATATACATGCGACACTTGGAAGCATCGACAAACGGCCATTGAACTGTTTGACAGTCTGCTTCATAGATATGTCATATAGCGCGATGCACAGATTGCATCACGAGAGAGTCAATATAGTGCATTACAGATACAGATATTGCTCAATGTTATAGTTGCAAAAGTTTTGATCGATATGAAAGACAAAATGAGAAACCATAAACAATGAACTCGAATTGTTTAAATGGAAAGCTTCAAAATGTATGCTGCGAACTGTTCGACAGAATGCCGCAAAAGACATGTCTCATGTGTGTAGTAATCGCATGGTGTACAAGAGAATATGTTGCAAAAGTTTAAGTGGCCTTAAAGCAAATGCGACCAGCATATACAAAACCGATTCCACGAGATGTTGCCATCTTCCTTGCCCGTGAGAAATTCTTATCATTAATGTGCCAGTTAGCCTGCACTAGTTTTGTACTGAACATACTTCCTTGATGTTTCAGATGACAGAGGATAGAACAGAGACTACTCGCTCCCCTAAGATGGCCAAATTTGAGGTTAGAGATGACAGGATACTAAACTAAATCGATCAGATTTCTATTATCCATTTGAATTTAAAGCTTGAATTTCTGATTTTAATTATGTATATTTTTTAGCATCAACAAAATAAGATGCAGACTTCAAACGAAATAAGATGCAGACTTCAAACAACATAATGTGGATGGCCTTCATCTGTTAATGCAACCACCAAAACCAGCTTTATATTGCCCCATTTCACTGCAACCACTTAGCAGATCGGAGGATATAAGGAAAAGATATCTTGCACTCCAGCTGCATTTAGAACTGAGGCTCTATTCAACCAGATTTAATAAAGTGCTACCATGCAATATGATGCTCGGGGTTTGTGTCACGATTCGACCCTTGCGACTCATCTTTTTTCGGACTTGTCTTGCGACATTTTGACCGTGTTGACCAAGTCGTTTTGATTCGACTAGGTCGCTTTCTAGATGCTATGTTCTAGTTGATTTTCTCATTATGGTTTTGATTAGCGGTAATTATAAACCTAAGATTAGTTATGATGACTAATGTTATGAGGATGTTTTAAATTTTATATCATGATGTTTAATGGATGTTCGTGTTATGATTTTATGCATATATGATGAACTATGATGTACATATAATAAATGTGTTAATTATGGAAAATGGTGTAAAATGAAATGGTTTAACTTCTATTTATGATTAATCACGTACTGATACAGTGCTTTGTTTTCGAGTATGTCTGTTGAATGCAGGACGAAGGCAGGAGTGTGGTTGAGGTAGAGAAGGCTAGCTTCCAGTTCTGGACGTACGGATGGTCGGGTGGCCGGATCTATGCACACACCACTTAGAGTTTATGTGTTCTTATTCTTTTAGCATTCCTGCAACCTTATTGGAATTATTGTAAAATGTACGGTAAATGTCTACTTTCGATTTCCATAGCATTAATTATGTGTTTTGGTGTATTAAAAATTTACATGTTCATATACTATGGTAGTAGAAAAATAAAATAAAAAATAAAATGACGGACTTTTATTCCCTAAAATTATTGGAAAACGGTTGGAGGGGAAGAGTGGAGGCAATTATTAAAAGACCGCACTCCATATTTGGAGGCATGCTTTTCACGGGAAAAGGAAAAATCAGTTTCGGGAATTCTTGCTGAAAAAAGAAGAAACAGAAAGTTGGAGAGCAAGGAAGCAGAGGTAATTGTTGACGGCTGAGGAAAGAGTAGCAGCTCGAGTCACCTTGCAATCCAGGAGTAGCAACTCAAAAAAACATCGCACTTCCAGGTTTCTTTTTGTTTCCTTCTTCCTTATTGCCATGACGCTAATGGCTGTAGAAATGTTATAAATTATGTAGAATATGTTATAAAATATGGCCAGTTAGTATCTAATTCTTGGCAAATCATTCACCTTTTAGCCCTGTAATACCTACGCTCTCTAATTGTTTCAAATTAAGTTTTTCCTTACTTTGGCGACTTCCAATTTCTGCTCTGTGTAATCTGCTGCGGTATCATTAGATGAACTTCCATAGATTTGTCGGCAATCGGACTTTCAATCAGAAGCTTTGCATAATTGTCAATAGTTTCTTCTGTGACCTTATAACCCAGAGCCGGAATCCAGATTGTCCTTGGAACAACCGCCTCCATAATACATGAGTCTGTAGTGATAAGAAAGGTAATGTCGTCTTTGTACTTGTGAACAATGTGTTTGGGGATTCTCTCCTTTTGTTGCATCTTCAGCTGAAAGGCGGAGAAGTAAGAGGTAAAAGCAGTCTCTTCATCAACACCACTAAGATGCTCTTGAATCTGATGAGCAACCGGCCTGTCCGGTACCCAGAAGACTTTGCCCTTACCAGGTACCTCCTGAAGAAATTAGAATAGTATACACAAAGCTAGGGTTCCATACTTGAATTGATGCGTTTTCTCTTTACACTGTTCCAGTTTTTCCATAAACTGGGTTCTTAAGATTTCGCATAAGTCGTAATCCACGTTTTTCACGACCATCTCTTACGCCATATTGACTGCTGTGGCCGTAATGGAATAATCCCGATTTGTGAAATAAACCTTATTCCCGATCATCAGTGACGCATACTTCACAGCAGGATGTTCAACAGCCTTAACTGATAGACCTCGTCCATCGAAAGTAGCTTTCGTCAGGTTTTCAACAACTTTAGATTTAACTGCCTTTGGTGCCGGAATTGCACCTGTATCCCACAGACCTGTAACAACTTTGATCGTGTGTTTAGTAATGTGGCATGTTTGTTCGAGCCATAGGAAGTCGTCGTGAAATCTACTCGTGGCCATTCTGACCCACTTCTCTCCATTACAGAAATTTGGAAAATCGTTCCACACATGCATCAACAACAGTAGGAGTAGTCATTTGCAGGAAAAGTACCTTTTTTATGCTTGCCGAAAGACAACCTCCCAATTGCTTCTGCCTTTGTCGCTTCGAACATGAAAGGCCTATTATGCATGTACGGGCGATATACTTCTGCAGATCCTACATGCCAATCTTATTCAATCTATATATAAAGTTGCCATCGTAAATTGCTTAGATCTTCTTATGGAAGTTAATGCTCTGTTTTCAACCGCTGTTAAGAATGTGAACAGCGAGATTTGATAGCTGCTCTGTTTGTAATTGGACAACTGAGAGTGGCTTTAAGCCATATTCCAGGCATTTAATCATGATCGATTAGTCCTAAATTAATAATGAACCATCCCTTTTATGGCTGTAGCCTTGTAACTGTCCTTATCCACTGTTATCTCAGCTTAGCTGTAAGCGTATGTGGTTCTTATTTTTTTGTTAAAACACTGCAATTATAGTTCCTGTTGTTCAAAGACCACGGTGTGGTTAAGTTTTGTTGAGTGAAACACCTCAGAGTTATCCAAACAGTAGTTAAGAATCATTTAGAAGTACATTGCCAATGACATTTACGCTTGTTAGAGAGTAACATCTTAGATACATGAGTTGTATGTTAACCAATCTTTGTTCCTTATGCTGTTCTTTTGTTCTTAATTGCAAGAAGCTGTATATATATATTTCAGAATTGCTTATCTGTACATTTATGTTCAAATCTAGGATTAGGAATATATATATATATACGTTCCTGTGAACCTGATTTAACATAATTACTGAGAATGGCAAATGGCATGGTAATTGAGTTGTAACTAGACCTTCCTTTCTTCTTTCTTGGCTGAATGGAATGCATCAGAATGTATGGTTAAAGAGGAAAAATTTATACTTTGATACTGGTTATTTTGCGTAGTGTTGTACGTCAATTAAAGTTCATGTGTAATTGTATTCGTATTATGTTACACTTTGGGAAGGGTGCCGAATGTGGAATCCAGGGGAGGGCAGTAATAAATTTCCGTTTGTACTTCTGCCTGCCAGTAGAATCTGGTAAAAATTTAGCTTTGGCCAAAGCGTAAGTGCATATTTTTCTTATGTGCTGGTTATTGTTTCATCCCTCTGCCACATCCGTGTTTGATCTACTGGTA
>MU227225.1:2573227-2587863 GCA_018584345.1 Thuja plicata
TCCTTCAAGGTGGATTCCAAGCATACAATCATGGAGGTTTTGATTTACATTTATGATTTCTAATGTTGAGTCCAAGCTTTCATATTAACATACTTGTTTACATTCGAAATACAATTGCATATCTATTAAATATCATAGCTTCGTTGTTAGATCTACTTCTACTACTTGCTAGCCTTCTCCATTTCAATTTTGATTTCAAGGTTAATTCCTAAATCGGGGTTTGACTAAGGCAAACCCCTCCCCCAACAAACAAAACCATTTTTCTTGCAGGTATAGGTACGGGACAACGAATTACAGAGCAGATTTAGATACCCTTTTCGGCCTCTTTCAGGATCCGCGAACAGAATTTCCATCGGAGTAGTGCAGGTCAAGGTCGACATAAAGGGGTGCAACTGAGCCCCCGTATTTGGGTCAAGGTCAACCTAGCACAGAAAGGAAAAATATTTCTGGGTTTTCTTCGTCTCTGTGTTTCTATTCCAGATCTGGTTGCAGAATTTCCCAAAACTCAGTACAGACATCAAAAAATAGGTATTTCCAGATCTTCTACACTCCAAGATAAATGTTTCATTTCAATTAAGGTTTTAAGCAATTCAGATCTATTGTTTTACTTTATAATTAATAAATTAGATCCCCCTTCCCCTCTTTATCCATATAACAAGATGATTCCTTTTTGCATTGATCGTCTCCTTTTGGTTAATCAATTTGGATCTCCTTGTCTTGGATTAGGAGGCAATATATCTATATCCACACATTCCAACACACACACACACACACACACACACACACACACACATATATATATATATATATATATATTACATTTTGGTGAACCTGCGATAGACAACTCTTTCTTTTTGGTGTTAGATGCTTTGCCTTTTTTCCTTAAGACTAGCTTTTGCATACATATTGGATTAGTTTTATTTTATGCTCTTGCATTTTAAAATACAAACAAATCTACACACTCATAAAAATACAAAAACATTTCTTGCATTTCATTCACTATGAAGATCTTTAAGATGCTTTGGTGTATGGTTGTTTTCCTCATTATTCTTCTCTTAGCATATATTTATAGTACTTATGATGTTTATGAGTATCATCCATTTCACTATGTTTGTTACTCTTCATGTTTCACTTTCTTATGCTATTTTGAGATTTACTAATACTAGCCTTCCTACTTTCAAAACTTTCATTAAGAATTTGTGTAGCGGACTTATTGCTCTTTTGGATTCTGTGAAGAATTTGGTAGATGATACCCCATTTCCTAATCTTCGTAATCCTATCCTTCCTAATATAGTTCCTAATATTCCTAATCCTATCCTTCCTAATCCAATTCCTAATATTCCCACTCCTATTTCTCCATCTTCTATCCCTAGTTCTTCCCACACTTATGAAGGGGCTCAAACTATTGTTCATGATGCAGATGTGCAAGAATTCTTTGATTTACCTCCCCCTTCTTATCCGATCCATGATGATATTAAAGGGAAGATCAAAGAAACTTCTTCTAAACCTATCATTTCGCCTTACACAACATTTTCTCATGATCATCGTAAACAATCACCTCCCGCAGATGCTTTACAAGATATGTACACTACATGATACAGTATGGTGGCTAAACAAGGTTATAAGGGTTTAGGGCTTGGTGTTAATGAACATGGTATTAAATATATGGTTCATCTATCCCCTAAACAAGATAGGAATGGTCTAGGATTTCCTCTATCTCAATTTAAGGTAGTTAATTTTGATCATCGCCCTCCTCTTCATGTTCTTCTTCCAACACCTTCCTTAGATTACCCTGATACCCCTCAAGATGTAGCTAAGAAGGTGTATACATTCAGTTAATGAATTCTAAGAAAGAAATATTTAAACCTATATTGAAGATGCTCTCTCTAAGTACAAATGTCCTTTTCATCATATTAATACACATTTACTTGATGATTGGGTACATTTCAAGATGTATGTTAGAGAAAGAGTTTCTTTAGGAATTATATCTCACTCTCGTGTGGTATTACAATTTCTTCATAATTTTCATCTGGGGAATACCCCTCATTCTTCTATAATATAGACCTTTCCCCCTCTTGTCCCTTGACTGGGGGGCAAGAGGTATTTCTTCCATTTTTTCTAGGATCCATTATGCTCTTAGCATGTATTTTGTTTTGACCTTAATTGGCTATTCTTTCTATATTTTATCCCTATGGTTTTGTATTATGATATGGTACATTCTTCCTTTGCTTATAATCATCCATAACTCTCTTCTAGTATTCATGATATCTTTTCTAGGACATTTATTTTGCAAAGATATCTCTTTGTTACAACATATCTTGATCTGATTGGTATATCCCTTGCTTTCATCCTTGGGGGGCAAGGTTTTCCTTCTTTCTCTTTGTCTAAGGATCTACTTTCCTTAGCTTAGTGGCATTTTTTTTTTCTGCAACATTATTTCCTTATAAAGACTTACGTTTTGGCTATCGATACCCTTTTATATGAGAGGTGATTTTCCTAGGTCATCACCTCTTCTTTATTTTGCAAATTATGTTCTATATAAACTCTTGCCCTTGCTTTGGATTAGAGTTTTCTTCCTTCATTCCAAGATTCCTCTTCCTCTTGATCATAGGGGGCTTGATGATTGAATCTTTGATCCCTCTTTGCTTTTATTTGAAAGATGATATTTTATCCAAAGCATTCCTCTACGGTGGGGGTCTTGTTGATAAGATCTCTTCCTCTTTGAGGATCCTTTTTTTCCATAAGTGACATATCCTTTTCACGATTATCTATCTCTTGGATGTAAGGGTTAATACTCTTCGCTAAGAATATAGTGTACATTGTTGCTAACAGGATATCTCCTTACTTTTTGAAATAGGTATCCTCCTCTTCATTATCCTGTATATTAGGTAGCCACAATAAGGAGGGGGGCATATATAGGTTCTCCCTTATACTATAGTTTACATTTTACAATGTGCTAAATCCTTGGAAGGTAACACACATAAGTTGCTAAATCCTCAAGAGACACATTTTTGTTTTTGCTAAATCCTCGGAAGGTAACACACATAAGTTGCTAAATCCTGAAGAGACGCGCATTTTTATTTTTTATAAATCCTCAGAAGGTAATGCACATTTAAGTTGCTAAATCCTAAAGAGATACACATTTTCAATTTCAAATATGCTAAATCCTTGGAAGGTAACGCACATAAGTTGCTAAATCCTGAAGGGACACGCATTTTATATTCCATAGTGATACAAGAATGTGGATCTATGGGTATTCCATAAGCCGTCAGAAGACGCATTACAACTACAAAGCACAGTTTATGGGTGAACCTATTGGGCTCTCCCTCCTTGGTGATTCACGGTAAGGTGGGCATCTTACTGGGTGAGGTAATCTCTCTCTCTCTCTCTCTCTCTCTCTCTCTCTCTCTCTCTTGCTTTCATGCTAGTAGGATTAGATCATGAAGTTATGTTATTTATAGTGTTTCTCGTATCTTTCTTATGTAATCATTTATGCTTTTATGATAGCTTTCCAAATATTATATTAGTATAGGAAGCATTTCTTGGCAAGGTTTATTTTGCTAGTTAATTTAGGTTTGTTTTTGTATTAACTCCTCTTTTTGTGTCTTTTGGCTTTGTCTTTATTTTTGTACCCTCGTGCATGTATGTTGAGTTAGAATCCTTGGCATGGGGGCTGATGCAATTTTATCCTGCATAAACTATCAACCCTAGGATCTTGATGATCCAATCTTCATTTTATCTTTCAAATAATTTAATAGAGGCATATCTTTCACAATAGCAATCAACAACAAAATGTTTCTTTGGTTCTTTTAACAAACAACTTCAAAACGGTCACACATATATATCCTGCAATCATTTATTCATAACTTCTGAACCAGATATCATATTGAAAATCCCTTTGATTAACCTCTAGATAATTATGTTCCTCAAAACATATCCCAAATTCAAAGAAATCCAATCTTTCAGTAAAAATTTATGATCTATGTACCAAGACCCATTTTCCTATCATAAAATAGAAATACTTCTCTCCAAATCGACCTAGGGCATCACATATCTTTCACAAAACAAATCTATTTTGAATAAGACCAAATCCATTTGAAAAATATATCAATATAGTTTTCCAAAATGTAAGAAACATATTTTTCCCATTGTTAAATCATGAGATAATCAGAAATCATTGACTGTCACTCCATTGCAAACAGTTTAAAAATAGTTCTTACCAATAACACTCCAACTTTCACAAATCTTCATCAAAATAACTAAGACAAAATGGAAATGAAATATTATTCATATATCATTCCAATTAATCCAACTAGAACTTTAGATTCATCCATATGTGTCCGTACCAAACAGTACAACATGACTATTCTGAGGAATCATGGAAACTGCAAACAATAACCTTTCCCAAAACGTGCATAGCTTATTCATTTTTTAATGAATTTGAACCAAACCAAAAGTATGAGAAGGATAATTCATTATAATTTAAATAAATTATAAATATACAAGGTTTATAGGCTTTACATAGCCGTACAAGGCCTAAAAATAGCAACATAACAGGAAACACCAATCAAAATGCAAGTTTAAAACAAACCAATTTGTTCCCAAAATGTTCTCTTCCTTCTCTATTCTTCCAATAATGATTTGGTACGACCAATAAAACATATTTATACATATTTTGGTAGTTATAAACTACCCAACCACCCTTATAACCTTTCATATTCTCTTTTACAACTTTAATGCATTTTTGCATTGTTTCTTTTTTTGCAACTTTCTATGCATTTTGACAACTTTTGTGACACTTTATAAAAATGACTCCACACTTTGTAAAACTACCCTAGACATGTCCAAATAATATATTTAATTCCTTTTACATACTTTCTATCCTTTTCATGGCCTTTTATGCAATTTTTACCTTTTGACCAAACTAGGTTCTAAATGGACAACTATGAAAAACCTTTACAAAAATGGCTCAATAGCCTTACATTATGATTCAATGGACTCACAATAACATGAATACATAATGGATGATTACAATAAAAAATTTCATTATCCTCCTAGTGTATATCCTTGTGCCCAGGTGCTCTTGCACCATACTCTCGGCCTTCAAAAGTTTTCAAGTCCCTTGGAAACATGGAACCAATAACCTGAAAACAAATTATACCAAAACCTTGTCATTTCTCTTCATTTACCTCATCCTCTTCATGCCTCTTTCCTCAGAAAATTTTTCTTCAAGGACACAGGACTGTCCTTTCAATCTTCTTCTCTAATGCCCCTGTCAGTGGAGCATCAATGGTTGCAACTCAAAGTTTCCCAAAAATCCACCACACCTCTTTCTGCTACACAACTACCAACATACTGGCATCTTACCCATCTAAGACCTTGGAAGATGCACTACCACTCTCTCTTAGTGGCTTCTCTCTTTTCAACTTCTACCCAACTTAATCTTGATGGAGAAAATATCAAGACCCCTTCTTAGGTCTTCCACACACACCTTCATAAACTTCCTTACTATAGCTTTGATGGATAATAACCCTGCAACCAAAACAAGTACACAAACCACAAACAACCAACCCAGATCTTTTGTTGGGCTCTGATACCAATTGATAAAATTTTATCCTACATAAACTATCAACCCTAGGATCTTGATGATCCAATCTTCATTTTATCATTCAAATAATTGAATAGAGGCATATCTTTCACAAGATCAATCAACAACAAAATCTTTCTTTGGTTCTTTTAACAAACAACTTCAAAACGGTCACACATATCTATCCTGCAATCATTTATTCATAACTTCTGAACCAGATATCATATTGCAAATCCCTTTGACGGACCTCTAGATAATTAGGTTCCTCAAAACATATCCCAAACTTAGACAAATCCAATCTTTCAATAAATAGTTATGATCTCTGTACCAAGACCCATTTTCCTATCATAAAATAGAAACACTTCTCTCCAAATCCGCCTAGGGCATCACATATATTTCACAAAAAAAATTCATTTTGAATAAGACAAAATCCATTTGAAACCTATATGAATCTAGTTTTCCAAAATTTAAGAAACATATTTTTCCCATTTTTAAATCATGAGATAATCAGAAATCATTGACTGTCACTCCATTGCAAACAGTTTAAAATTAGTTCTTACCAAGAACACTCCAACTTTTACAAATCTTCATCAAAATAACTAAGACAAAATGGAAATGAAATATTATTCATATATTGTTCTAATTAATCTAACTATAACTTGAGATTCATCCATATGTGTCAGTACCAAATAGTACAACATGACTATTATGAGGAATCTTGGAAACTGCAAACAATAACCTTTCCCAAAACGTGCATAACTTATTCATTTTTTAATGAAATTGAACCAAACCAAAAGTATGAGAAGGATAATTCATTATACTTTAAATAAATTATAAATATACAAGGTTTCTAGGCCGTACATAGCCATACAACACCTAAAAATAGAAACATAACAGAAAACACCAATCAAAATGCAAGTTTGAAACAAACCAATTTGTTCCCAAAATGTTCTCTTCCTTCTCTATTCTTCCAATAATGATTTTATTTCACAAATAAAACATATTTATACATATTTTGGTAGTTATAAACTACCCAACCACCCTTATAACCTTTCATATTCTCTTTTACAACTTTAATGCATTTTTGCATTGTTTCTTTTTTTGCAACTTTCTATGCACTTTGACAACTTTTGTGACACTTTATAAAAATGACTCCACACTTTGTAAAAATATCCTAGACATGTCCGAATAATATATTTAATTTCTTTTACATACTTTCTAGCCTTTTCATGGCCTTTTATGCAATTTTGACCTTTTGACCAAACTAGGTTCTAAATGGACAGCTATGAAAAACCTTTACAAAAATGGCTCATTAGCCTTACATTATGATTCAATGGACTCACAATAACATGAATACATAATTGATGATTACAGTCAAAATTTTCATTATCCTCTTGGTGTATATCCTTGTGCCTAGGTGCTCCTGCACTAGGGGCTCATGTCCTCAAGTAAGTGATGTTCTACCTCGTTGTGTTCCACTAGAGTCTTTCTTCTAACTTTACTGCGAGTATGTTTGATTTCCATACTCCCACTAAAGTGGGCGCTTAATGTATCATCTTAAAATGGAAGAACTTCCATGTTAAGATAGTTTAGCCCTCCTTAGCGGGTGTTTTGGGAAATCATCATGTTGTCTTCTCATTTTTGCACCTTTTCCACATTTTGTGCCTGTTTAGGACCCTGATTGGGCCTCTCCGGGAACTGTTTATCCCACCTGGCACATTTTCCAGGGGTCCTAACCCCCTGGGTCAAGGTCAACCTTGATCTTGACCTAGGTCAGGGTCGACCTCGACCCTAACCTAGGTTAGGGTCGACCTTGACCTTGACCCAGGTCCCCCTTTCAATTGGGAATATTTTTGGATACGGGGGGAAACTAAAAAGTTCATTTTCCTGCTTCCAAGTTGGCTGTTTCAGACTCTGAAGGAACGAATCTTAAAAAGATATTTAATATAGATCCACTTCTAGCGATAGTCCTAATTGGGATTTAATTCGCCTATGTTGGCCTCTCTAGAAGTTTGTTCCCTAGACTTGTATATAAGGAAGCCTTTTTCCTCTCATTTTATAATCACAAGCACTAAGGACAAAAGACACATATAATCAAGAAATCTATCAAGGAAATCATCTACTTTCAAGCTTCCAAGTATTCAATCAAGGTTTTCAAGTCTTCTTCTTAAGAATTTCAAGTTCTCCATTGAAGAACAAGAATTCAAACATTCTAGCCTTTGAAGGGATTTGGTTCAAGCATTCAAGATTCATCATTCAAACCCTAGATCTATCCATCATGGTGGTGGGATCTTCCTTCAAGATCCTTTGTGCATCCTCAAGATTCATTCATTCTTCCTTCAAGGTAGATTCCAAGCATACAATCATGGATGTTTTGATTTACATTTATGATTTGTAATGTTAAGTCCAATCTTTCATATTAACATACTTGTTTACATTTGAAATACAATTGCATATCTATTGATTATCATAGCTTTGTTGTTAGATGTACTTCTACTACTTGCTAGCCTTCTCCATTTCAATTTTGATTTCAAGTTTAATTCCTAAATTGGGGTTTGACTAAAGAAAACCCCTCCCCCAACAAACAAAACCATTTTTCTTGCAGTTATAGGTATGGGACAATGAATTACAGAGCATATTCGGATAACCTTTTTGGCCAACTTTTGGGATCTACGAACATAATTTCCATCAGAGCAGTGCAGGTCAAGGTCGACATAAAGGGGTGCAATTGTGCCCCCGTATTTGGGTCAAGGTTGACCTGGCATACAAAGGAAAAAGATTTCTACGTTTTCTCCATCTCTGTGTTTCTGTTCCAAATCCAGTTGTAGAATTTCTCGAAACTCGGTACAGACATCAGAAAATAGGTATTTCCAGATCTGCTACACTCCATGATAAATGTTTCATTTCAATTAAGGTTTTAAGCAATTCATATCTATTGCTTTACTTTATAATTAAGAAATTAGATCCCCCTCCCCCTCTTTATCCGTAATAAGTTGATTCCTTTTTGCATTGATCGTCTCCTTTCGATTAATCAATTGGGATCTCCCTGTCTTGCATTAGGAGGCAATATATCTATATCCACACACACACACACACACACACACACACACACACACATATATATTACAGTTACATCATAAATTATACCTGCATATAATTTCTTGCTCACTTAGGCCTCATTTTAGCATTCTTGGCCTCTTATGCCTAATCATGCTTGGTTCAACTTACTTCTGGTAAGAATTATGGCTTCCTCTAGACCCTTGGTCCTGATTTCAACCATTGTTGGGAGGACCTAATCACCAAAGGGGGTAGGGTCCTAAGACTAGGTTTTCCAAGGTGACTGGGTTCCCACAATTAAGGCCCAAACTTAAACCATGCAATGGTAAGCTTACTGGATTGGGAAACTGAATCTCATGTTGGCTTGCTAAAAAATTCAAACCTTGAAATGTTTGGGAGAGGTATAAGAGAAAGAACTTAACCCCCCTCATTTTGATAGATACACACATCCATATACATCAATCAAGTCCTCAAGAGTAAGTGATCAAGCATCCAAGACATTGAAACAGGGAGTAATTTTTAGATCTAAGCATTCATAATAGAATCTATGATCTACCATTCCTAAAGTTAACTCTACATAGTCAACATCAAGATCTTCATGATAATTTTGACACAAAGAAGGCCTATGAAGGTATGGTACATAAACATTTATTTTTTAGATCTAGCCTCTACTACCTAATAGTATTCTTTCAATTACATTTTAATTTATTTTAATTTCAAGGTTAAATCCTAAACCAAGGTTTGACCTAGAAAAACCCCTTTCAACCCAATATTTCTCTCGTTTATGTGTGCAAGTAACATGTAGCAATTTACACACAGATTTAGGTATAGATCAAGCATTAGAAGCTTTACAGAACACTTGTTTGCAAATCCAAAAAGGGAGGGACCCATTTTCCATGCTCGTCTAAGTCTTAGGGCCCAGTCGACCTCCTTGCCTAAGCCCGTCTAATTTTACTTCAAATTTAAATTGACAAATCTTTCATATTTGTACTTAGCGCATGTGCACAAAGATGGTGAACAAAAAGGGGGCAAAAAGTGGCCACTTTTTCTAGACTCAACTAAACTTTAAGTTGGAGGATAAATTTGAGACTTGTGCACTCAAAACTTGAAGATGCCAAAAGAACAAGAATTTTAGTACTCTAAATATTATTTTTAAAGTACTAAAGTTAATTAAAAAATGGATAAAATTAATGGGATAAAATCCTAGGTTGTGCACAAAAAAATTTTATTATTTTTTTTCAGAAAAACATAATATAGTGTATGTTGTGTGTGTCAAAAATATATAATATGATATGCACGTCAAAAAAGATATATTAAGAAAGACTATAATGTTGATCACATATTATGATTGAGCCTAAAATTATACCACCATTAATGAATATGAGACCCCAAAGGATAGGCTAGCAATGTCACATAGTGAGGAGCAACATAACATGAGCTTAGTTGTTATTTATGATGATCATACAAAAGGTACCATTCATTGTTACGTGTCATTTGAATCATATTGCAATCATTGAATTCTTGGATTTTAGACTTCAAATCATGGAATTCATTAGTTTTATGGACACAAATTTGATGATGCGCACAAATAGAAGGATTTTATTGGTTGTGCTTTCTATTTTTTCATTTGGTTTTCAAAGGAAGAATAATTAAGTTGGCCTAGAAAAGTTCAAACAAAATATTCTCTTTTTGTGGTCAAAAACCAGGAGAAGAATTTATAGATTGATTGGACAAAGGAGGAGGTTGGAAACCTAGAGATTTTTTGGACAAATGGGATGTAGATTAATCATGGATCTCAATGCATTGGTGCACAAATCCTATATCATGTCCATTTTAATGCCATGTAGGGGAACCCAAGAGAAATTAACCTAAACATGATATTAAGTTGATAGGAAAAATAATTTAAGTTTACACAACACAAATGCGGAAGCAAGAACAACAAAAGATAAACATATTGCTGAAGTAAATAAATGCACTTAACAATCCCAAGGGTTCCATGACATATAGTTACTTTAAGTTAACTAATCTACTAAGAACAATTATAAAGTAAACTAACGTGTAAATATATTACAACTGAATGACAAGATACAATCTCATAAAATAAGAGCAAAGATACAACTGATACAATACAGTGTACATAAATAACCATTATCCACTGCACAATTCGCAGGGTATACAATAATGAATCTAATACATAACATCTTCTAAATGGATGTTGCAACCAATACTGATAGGATACAAAATATATATCTCATAAGTGTAATGAGAAAGTCTCCAATGAAGAACAAGAAGATAGTAACAACAAAAAGGATCATCCAAGTATATGAACTAGAACATTGGATCTCAATAGTAAATAGAATCACTACCACTTGACAACATGGAACCCTGAGATCCACCCCACCATGTTGAGGAGATAAACACCAGGCCCCACTCAACAGATACATAAAAAAAATAAGGCTAATACAAAGGTTCACTGGACTTAAACATTACATGACGGTTACACGATACACATAATGGATCATAGGTCCACACAAGAGTACACAAAACAATGACAATGAACAAATAATAAATAACCAAAGGCCAAAACCAAATACCAACCACCATAGGAAAATCCAGAACCTATGGAGGAGACTTAGGCTACATACTATGGGAGTGTCATCACATGGTCATTTACTTGACTTACTCTAGACTGGTCTCTCTAGACCCTGGATCCTCAATATGACCCATGCAGGACCATAATACCCTCCCATGAAAATGAGGAATCTAATCATACCTAAGTTCTCTAGGTATCATCCCATTCCCATCCTTAGCTTGTACAAGCGCTCAAGGCATGGGCGAAACATCACAACTAATTTTGTCTTTAATATTATCCTGAAATTTTATTATTAAGTTTTCACTTATTAACAACTTATGATAGGTCACCCTAGAACTAGCCTCTTTGGGCCTCGGACCCCTATTGCAAGCCACTCCCCTAAGATGCACCTAGATATCCTCCCCTAAAGCTTATAAATCAAATAATAACAAAAATGTCAATAAGACTTTCAAATCAATTTCATAAATCAACAAGGAACATATTGGTTCTCAAATAACCAAAACATCATAAATGTACCCTCAAGAAAGATCATAAATGCACATGAGCTCAATGCTGAAAATAAGGTCAAAACATAAAAGTCAAGTGTAGACACCTAAATTTGGTCAGGTGTATTTCAATCAATCAGAAGGCAATTTTATCAAATCAAATGGACCGATCAAATCAAAAGGGACTAAATTATATAAAATCAAAGGATCAATTAATAAATATATTAGTTAATTAAATATAAGCCTAAAATGGATAAATCTAGGCTATATAATTTATTTAATCAATTAATTGTATAGTTTTAAATCAAAAATTAAAATCAACCTGTTCCTTACATGGCTAATTTAATTAATTAATTGAATCAATTAAATCCTTATTTCTTTCAACAAAGGGGACAATAATTTGAACAACCAATGAGAATCAAGGATTGAAAGCACATGGATCACTCCAAACTTTGCAATCTTGATCACTCATTTTAATCTTTTAAATCATCACCACTCAATTTGTCTCTTTGTCCCAACCTTTGAGACCACCATTTAAACGGTCTCCCCATTTGAAACCATTTGAAATCCTTCAACTCAACCAAGCTTTGATCATGATAAACTTAACTCTACCCCCAACCCTTAGGAAATCCTATAAATAGTAAGCATTTTGAGAGCATTATTACTCCTAGACATTCATAAGCAATTGCATCCTTACTATAGAGAAATTCATTGAAATCATAAGCATTTGAGAACATAATTGAGCATAATTTGAGCAAGTGAGAGCATAATTGAATGAATTTCATTTTCAATTTGAGAGTTGTGAGCTAGATTAGGCATCATCATAATCAAATTCTCATCCTAGGACTGTCACTAGTGGAGATTAAGACTGAGAGCTCCATTATCATGCTTAGTTAAAGATCCATGGAATGTTAAATGCTAATATTTATCAATTCTTAGATTAAATTGTATTATTGTTTCCATAGAATTGATAGATTGCACCTTAATTTAATGAAGGTATAGTTTAATCTAGCAATCTATCAATTCTATGGAATCAAAAGTATAATTTAATCTAAGAATTGACAGATATTATCATTAACATTCCATGGATCTCTATCTAAGCATGCTATTGGATCTCTTGGCCTTAATCTCCAAAAGTGACAGTCCTAGAATGAGAATTTGTGTAAGATGATGCCTAATCTAGCTCACAAATCTCAAATTACAAATTCAATTCATTCAATTATGCTCTCATTTGCTCAAATTATGCTCAATTATGCTCTCAAATGCTTATGATCTCAATTAATTTCTCTATAGTAAGGATGCAATTGCTTATTAATGTCTAGGATTAATAATGGGCTAATCTAGATATATTTATTTTACAGAAACAATGATCAAGCTAGAAAGCTGACATTAATGACAAGACCTCTTAACTACATACTTCAAAACTAAAAAAGTGATAGGAAAATAAACCTAACAATAGCATGGTGAGGTTGTTGGGACTAAGAAAACCTAGTTACCATTGGCCTTGGTTTATGGAACTGAGAAAAACTTATCACCATCGGCCTTGAAATCAAAAATATTATTGATGGTATTTTTGAGCTTCATTCTAGTCCCATTGGCACCTAGATGAGGATAACCATTGAATATGTATGAGTTATATGAAGATCACCCTTTAATATGTGTGTGTGAGATCAAATGTCCCTTCAAATCAAATAGTTTTTACAAAAATATGATAATATTTCAATTGGCATAAATTTTATTTTACCATTCTATGTCCACCTCCACAATAGACATATGTATACCTTCTTCATCAAATTCCTCTAACACATTTTCAACCTCCAAAAATAGTGGATTATGTTGACCTCACACATGCAAACAAGACCTAACCGATACACAACAAGGAGTGGTGTTTATTGGTCATTGTTGGGGAATGGAAGGATACAAATCAGTATGGGTTGGTTATTCCAAACCCACTGCCCAGAACCACGCCACACTTGTCATTTTTTAATTTGGATACCACTGTGTCTCCACTCACTCTAACATTCGACTTCCATTGATATGCTATGAAAAGAGAGGGAAAAAGGATGTGATAGTTTAGATGCATGCAAGTTCATTTGAGGTTGTTGGGACTAAGAAGACCTATTTACCATTAGCATTAAAATCCAAAATATGATTAATAGTATTTTGAACTTCATTCTAGTCCCCTTAAGATTTTGGAGTCTAATAATGTATATTGTAAAAGTAACAAAATTTTACATTGGATTCATCATGTTGCTCTGAAAGATGTGAGAGAGATTATAATTGAAGAGAAATATGCTACTTGAAAAGTGCTTAAGCTCCTTCCAAATTTAAAAAGTACACTATAAGAGACCCATATGCATATTAGCAACATTCTTGTAATATTAACATGGTCTGGCTCAAATTCAAAACAAATGAACACTCTTACTAGGATCATTCCCCTTGGAAATCTCTCTCTCTCTCTCTCTCTCTCTCTCTCTCTCTCTCATGGATAAATTTAAAAAAGGTCTACACTTACCAAGCTGGTATTGCATCTTCACTAGGGAATTCACATAGTTCTTCCAATGTTTTTTGGTATCTCTTTAGAAATATTTTCTAGAAATGAAAATATGATATCTAAATATGATTGGTACTTGTTGATTTTTAGCCATTGAAAATCTAATTTAACTCAAAGTAACACATATGTGCACTACTTTCCCTAAACCTGTTCACATTTTTCCCTTAAAATGTCCATGACCAAATCACTAAAATGTTTATAATGTTAAAAATCTATTCATCTTTTTGACACTACAACCACTTCTTGTGGGCATTAAAGTTGTGATCTCATATTTAGTGACTAGAAACATGAATAGGTTAAGTTTCCTTAACCCATTTGTATTTTTGGTCCCTAAACTAAATAGTGTTGCCAATATATATA
>MU227225.1:2594026-2618244 GCA_018584345.1 Thuja plicata
TGTGTATGATGATGATTTTTAAAATAAATTTTATATTTATAGAATTATAACTTTTAAAATCTTTACCTATTGTAAAAAATAATAATATCTTCTTTTCTAGGTTCATCTAAATCACTTTTTTACATTGTTATGTGATTATGTGTCTAGTTTATAACTTTTCTTCTTACATTAATTCTTAAGGTTGTCTTATTTCTCAATAAAATATAGTGATTTTTTATCAATAATGTGAGAAATTTTAGCCTAGGTCAAGTGGGGCTATAAATAAGGGACCACGTTCCTAGTATAAATGTACAACATTAATGTGAATAGTCTAAAATCATGAGCACCATAGCACAGACAAAGTATAAAGCCTATTAGCGTGCTAGTCCAACAAAGGTAACTTTAGAACATTTATGTGAATAGTATAAAATTGTGAGCATAATAGCCTAGAAGGACACAAATCCCATGATCACACTAGTCCAACAAGGTTTTGGATCATGAAATCACCAAAATGAACACCAATAGCTTCAACATGAAGCTTCAAACTTGTGAGAAGAATGAATTAAACTAAAGGCATAATGTCCAGGATCATAATAGCTTAGATTGTCTTCGAACATTGGTGGCTACAATAATAATATCATGATTTAATCATCACTCTATTTCATGAGTAGCCCAATGATTTTGAATTTCAAGAAATATTTATTATTTTTAATTTTTTATCAAAAAATAATATTAATAAAATTTTATGTAATAATGAATAGGAAAAAATATTCTAAACATATTTAGATTAATTAAACAGAGATATCAATCAAGTTAAAATTCATTTAGATAAAAAAAAAAGTTAGATTTAAAATTTTATATTGTTCTGAATAAGTAAAAACAAGTTTTGAAAGGTACTTGAAACCTTTTATAGCACAATCATAGGATAAGCATTACAGAACAAGAACAAAATGTGCAACAACACCTGTAGAAACAAAGGCCCTAGGCCCTAAATGCAGAAAAAGATAGCATACAAAACACAGACAGCGGAAACAAAAGACATCAAAAAGAAAGCAAGGAAACAACTAGCAAGTATTCATCGGTTCTTTAACCTAGATGACCAGGAGGTCCATGTTGTTTGCAGACGCCTTCATATCCTCCAGATTAGCATCCTTCTTTCTAGTGCTGGCCCAGGTTCTTTTACCAGGCCTCATGCTTTCTATAATCTACTTGGTATCCTCGCCCCTATTTTGCTCCATTTTAGTCACCATAATCTTATTGTGGTTCGCAGAAGCCTTCAAGATTTGGAAACTCTACTCGCTGATTTTCTTCAGAGTGCTTTCTAGCTTTTCAACTTTGCTCTCCAAGTTGGAGATCTTGGCTTCATAGTTGTTGTCCTTGAACTCCTTGCTCAAATCATTAAGTTTCTTTTCCATTTGGAGAATAGTACCGCTGAGGTCCCCAAAAGACTCACCTTTACGCACGACTTCCATCCAATCTTCCAAGCTAGTAGCATAGGGTTTGTCACCAAGGTTTTCCCTTCTTATCATGTTGACAATTTTGTCTTGCTCCTTTAAGTCCGCCTTGATTTTCTCAATATCCCACGCAATGTTAACCATGAAATGGCCAAAAGCCATAATACTCTCTTTTTGGTCCTTCCCTATCTGAACCTCTCCTTGACCTTTGTTGCCAACATCATCATGGCCCTGATTGGTGTCCACATTGTCTTTTTGGTTACTAGGAAGGGTGGTGTCTTTTCCAGCATTGTCATTTCTGATTTGATTGGTCTCATCCATATTATGCTGAAAATTTTGTGTCATGTTTACTATCATCACCTATGCTTTCCATTTCTTTTTTATTTTTAGTACCCTTCTTTTTCTTATTTTTTCTGGGGATTTCATACATTTCCTACTCCGCATCAGAGGATATGAAAATACTTCTTTTAGTTTTGCCTCCTTTGGTCTTCTTGGCGCCTCGTGTGTTCTCCTTTTTGGGAGGGATTTTCCTCTTTTTCCCTTTAGCATTCTCCTCCTCCTCATCCATATTGTCATCATCTGGAGATCAAATTTAGACTCAAACTCTTCCATCTTTTCCTTATTTTTCCTATTTTTCTTAGAGGTACTGCCCTTCTGATTGCCTTTCCCTTTTAAATTGTTATAGAAATGAAATAGTAAAAATAAATGAGTAAGCTAATGTTGCAAAAGAGAAGGTTGATGTGATTATGAAAAAGGAATGTTATGGACAATAATTAAAAATGAATCTGAAGTGTTGAACTAATATAATTATGGTATGTGAAATCTAAAATTGTACATGACCTTAGGCCAAATTCTCTTTATGATTTCAATTTGCACAACTATAATTATTACCTAATTTTATGGTTTTAGCCTTTTTGTGCAACTCTAAAGTGAAGGTTTTCAAATCTTTGGTATGAATAAAAAAACCACATCTAATTGCACCTACGAATAGAAGGCTTGGTGGTGTTGAAAAATAATGATAAAGCTTGATGTACTAACTTCTCATATTATGTATTGGTCAAACCTTATTTCAATAAATTCAATGGTTTTATAGAATGTTAGAAGATGCACCAAGTAATTTACATTGAATACATAAATAGATGGAAATAATTTAATGTTATGATGCGACACTTGAGATTTGATGTGATGTTCATATATGAATAATCTAGTGCCAAAACTATGGTGTTGGCATTCATTTATGTTATGATATAACTAATGAAAAAAATTATTTTATTTTTTCGGTAATATAGGTGTTATATATTATTCATGGTAATAAAATATCAGGAATTATATTTCAAGTGTGTTCAAATCTTTCAGTTTTGGCAAAATCAGACATCTAATCTAAAGTAGTTTAATTTTAAAACTGGTGGGATAGACTATCCACCCTATACACCATATTACTGGGCCACACGACCATATGTTCATTAGTCAGAAAAAGAATGAATAGTGGATAAACCACAACCTATACATGGAAACAAGGCCCTCGAGCCACACCATGTTCTACCTTTACAAAAAAAGAAGGCCTACTGCCTATTGATGTAAAAAACATCAATTCATTGTAACTTCACCATTATCATCGTCTTATAAAAAGACGCTTTGAAACTGGACCATCATACAAAATTTTCCTACCTTCTCCACCAAAAAAAGAAGCATATAGCTGCATTCATCTTTCAGCATCTCCTTGATCTTCTAGCAATTTCCATTAATCACCTTTGCTAGGAGATTCTCATGTTTAAAGCCGCACCATCAGCATTCCTGAGTGCTAGACGATTTCTTATCGCCACTTTGATGGACTCCCAACCAATCAAGTGTTCAATCTTGTAATCACCTTTGTCAACACCCCACGGCCACAGGACAAATGGACATAAACCATGCACTCGAGCCATTTCTTCATCTGTGATGCCTTCTGAAACATCAAACCCTCTTCCTAGCCATGCCCATTCAAGGAAAGACTCCAACTCGCCTAACACATCTTTTTTCAAAGAGTGCATTCATCACCTCACGGGTTTCATCATTCTCCACACCTAGCTCTAGAGCCCAAGCCAAGATCATAGACGATATGTCTACATTGAGTCTTCCCTGGTGGTTTATCATGATAAATTTTGGCCCTAGGGTCTTGGAGATCGCATCCTCCAGCTCCTCATTTGACCATCTTAGCAGCTTTCTAATTCGCTTCACCTTGACATCTCCAAAGAAACCCTTCTATTTTTTGAATTTTCCAAGTTTCAAGGTGAAAGTTTACTCCATTATATCAGACTTTCCTACACACTAAGATATTCACTCCAAAAATATATTGCTATAATAATGTTAGATGGATAAAAATGCAGACAATGAAAAAAATTTACATGCAGACAGTGCATAGTTTGGGTTTTAACCCATGGCACATTTTAAAGAGGCTTGAAACATTTATGAGGAGAAAATTCATGGCTTATCACGACAACTACTTCGCCTCCAACTTTCATTCCATTACATCATCTCATGCTACTGAAATCTACTTTTAGGCTTTCCTTGCATTCAAAAATGTCATCATAAGTGTGTCATTGGGGAAATCAACCTTTTACTAATTGCGATTTGATGGGAGAGAGGTATGTATAATAAAAGATGTCCTTTCAGTCTATTTCCCAAATCTGCCAACCCCAAGAACACCGCCAAAATCTTTCATGCGATATCCAGCCTGGCCACTGCCATCTTACGTGACGTCTTCCACATCTCCCTGATCATTCCATCATTTCACGAACTACAAAACATTAATTGTTGTCCCCGTTGAAATCAACTCTTCCCTGACCATGGTTTAAAGACATCATATTATGGTTAATTGAGATAACCCCGCCTCCAACATATCAACGGTCACATTACTAAGGTTTTCAAACAACAAAGCATTGACTTTATCAAAATTTTCTGCCCAGTTGAATAGTATATCTGCTTCCTGATTTCCCCCTCTCATAACATGGGAAATTTTGTAGTCTTCAAAATGTTTTAAAAGATCTAGAATTAAATTAATGGGTGGTTGTAGGTACGAAGCCATAATGTTTGTTTCTATAATAGCAGACACAATTATAAATGAATGTCTGTCTAAATGAAGCTTCTTGAATCCCAACTTCAGACTCATTTTAACCCCTAACAGAGCTCCATTCACTTCTTCCATATTGTTTGTGCCCTCATTGATTCTTTCTGCACAAAAAGCCAGTGTATGTCCATTCCAGTCTCTTGTTATTGCCCTAATTCTGGACACTCTCGGGTTGCCCCTAGATGCACCATCAAAATTTACTTTGATCCATCCCTTTTCTGGTTGTTTCTATCTCACCTTGTTTTTTACCATTGTAGCTTTGGTTTTGGAGATACCATTCCCCAATTGCATGATCTTAATGCCAAGCCATTTGTTTTGAATCCTCCTGTCATGTTTTGTAAAAGGGCATTTAATGGATTTCTTGCTTACTAAGGATGACATTAATTCCTCAACTGAGAAATTTATTCTATGCATCAAATTTTCTAGATTTTTACTTTGATGCAGAAATATTCTTCGATTTCTTTCCTTCCATATTTTCCATGTCACCGTAGATGGACAAATATCCCAAATTCTATCCAAACAAGATTTACAAATGGATGATATCTAGCATAGTAAGATATCCTTTATATTATTAGGAAGGAGACCCTGCCATTCCAATTTTTGTTGAATCATCTCCCAGTATGACCTTGCCATTTTGCAATGCACTAAGAGATGGTCAACACACTCCTCTGCTTCTCCACACATGACGCATTTTGTAGGCCCCAAAAAGCCAAGTCTCTTTCCTTGGTATCCAGTGCGAATTCTACCCCTTGAGGCTAGCCAAGCAAAAACTCCCTCTTTAGGGAGACAATCCTTACCCCAACACAATCTTTTTGGCCATTGTTCTTCTACATCAGCCCTTTCCAACAGCTGATAGCCCAATTTTATTGAATATTCTCCACTCTTAGAGCTACACCAAATTAATTTGTCATTCTCTTTGGTTATTTTAATATTCTTGGCTTCCAACCTTCTTATCATGATTAATTTCTATTTTTCTGATAATGCTTCATTTTCTATATCTTTCCATCTCTATTCCCTTCCATAAAGTTCCTCCTTGCTCTCTACATAATCTAAAATTTTGTCTCCCCAGTTTCTAACAAAGTAAGTTCTCAATTCATGGAGGTCAGTTGAATCTCTTAGTGCAGGGAGACCATTCTATGAGTCCTCACAAAGATTTGCAAATTGACAGTTACCAACTTTCCAAGATAGGTGATCTATGATGATATATATGCAAGACACAATGAAGTTCCATATTGCCAATCCTCGAGGAGGGTTCTAGTAGTGAGGATTGAATTTTCCACATGTGAATCTAGATATTTTGCTTTAAGCATGTGGACCCACATTCTGTCTAGATTTTTATAAATAGCCCAAACAAGTTTGGCACCCAAAACTACATTCATAAGTTGCCAATTTCTGATTCCAGCACCCCCACCATGTTTGGGTTTGCAGATTTTATCCCATTTCCAATAAGCGAGTTTGTCATCTTGGTTGTCCCCTTTCCAAAATAATTTTCTCATTCCTTGACCAGTCTTATTGATGATGGTAGTAGGAATCTCGAGGCACATCATGGGGAAGATAGGCATAGCAGAGATCACTATTTTCAACATAAGAATTCTCCCATCAGAAGAGAGCCATCTTCCTCTCCATCCTTACATTTATTTTGAAACAAAGGAAACTATGTCCGCCCATAGGTCTATTTTACATGCTCCCCCAAAAATTGGAATGCCTAGATACTTAGTGGGGAGAGAGCCCTTTCTCATACCCAAAATTCTGCAGAGAGCCCATTGGCGTTGAGGGGGGTTGTTGAAAAAATAGATCTCTAATTTCAGCCAATTAACTTGCTGACCAGAAGCTGCACTGTATTTTTCTATAGTTGATTTCATCAATTTTTCTTCTCTAATAAAGGCCTCCCCTGCAAGAAAGGTGGCATCAGAAAATTGCAGGTGAGAAAAGGGTGGTTCGCCAACTGCCACTTTGATGCTCTGCCATAAGCCCGCATTTCACTTGATCTTGATAAATCTGCCCAGAGCTTCGACCATGATGATAAAGAGAAAAGGGAATAGAGGGTCTCCCTGTCAGATACCTTTACAAGTTTCAAAAAAACCTTGGGGACTGCCATTTACAAGGATGGAAATTCTAACATTGGATAAAAATCTTTCAATCCTAGAAACACACACATTTGAAAAACCAAAATTCCTTAGGAATTTTAAAAGGAAATCCCTATCTACTTCATCATAATCTTTCCTGATGTCAAATTTTATGATCATTCTCTCATTTTTGACAGTCTTGACTGAGTGAATTGCTTTGTGAGAAACAATAATTCCTTCAAAAATTGATCTATCTAGAGAAAAACCGCTCTGTTCTTCAGAGATAACACAACTTAAAACTTGTTTAAGTCTATTGGCAATAGTTTTAGAAATATTTTTGTATATTACGTTGCATAAAGAAATAGGCCTGAAGTCCTCAAAGACTGAAGTAACCTCCTTTTTAGGAATTAAGGAAATCAGAGTATTATTAAGATCTTTCATGATAAAACCACCACATCGAGCTTCCTCCACCACCTCCAAAACTTCCCTCCCAATCAGTTCATAGCAGTGTTGGTACAAAAAAGAAGTAAAAACTTCAGGGCTAGGCGATTTTTCACCTCCCATACCAAAGAGTGCATTCTTAATTTCTCCCAAGGTAGTGGGTGCCATTAGGAACTCATTCTGACATGCACAAATGCAATCTGGGATACAGCCTAGAATTTATACAGAGTGTTTTGATTGTTGTCTTTTTTCACAGAATATGTTATAAAAATACCTCACAGCTTCATCATTTCCTTTCCTGACTCTAAATTCTATCTGTTTTGATCTTTGATAGAGATTATTTTGTTTATATCTCTTTTCACTTTTGTTGAATTGTGAAAAAACTTTGTATTGCAGTCGCCATCTTTAAGCCAGAGCTCTCTTGACTTCTGTCTCCAATAAATCTCGTCCCTTGTTAGCATTTTAGAGTAATCATTTTTCAAACATTGTTCCTCTAGAAATTAAACATTAGTCATGCCATATGTTATGACCTTTTCATTTAAGACTTTTAATTCTTCTTCCACCTTGAAGTTTTCCACAAATATGTTTTTAAAGCATTCCCTATTCCAGATTTTAAGCCTTTCTTTTAGAAATTGCAATTTTTTGCTGAAAATGAATGCCTTGTTTCCATCCCTAGTCAACACATTAAACCACCAATTTTTCACCAAATCATCAAGTCCTTCATCTCTAATCCACATTTCTTTAAATTTAAAGGGGCATCTATATGGTGAGGTGTCATCATGTATCCAATTTTTTGATGACCAATCCCCATAAATAAAAAACCTGTCTAATTTTTCTGCAATATTATTGAAATCCAATCTCCTATTGGTCCATGTAAAGTCTCCACCTCTAAGTTCCATTTCCACCAGCCCATTATCCATAATCAAATTGCTAAATTCCCTTTGACTTTTCCCACTCCATCCAAGACCACCCCTTTTGTCTTCTGGTCTTAGAATCGCATTGATGTCTCCTCCAATCAGAAATAATTCCTCTGGGAAGGCTCTGAACATAGTGGAGCATTCCTCCCAGATTATTTGTTTGAGTCTAGGATTGTTTGGCCCATAAATATTTATGATGTTGATCCTTGATAGTAATTTTTTTGATTCGGCCTTAGCCCACATCCACGACCTTCCCTACTCTATGATTTCCCTACTCCATGATTGTCATGGATATAGAAGCCTCATTCCACAAAATTCCTAGTCCCCCCGAGGCCCCTATAGCCTCAACAAAGGAACATTTCCATATAGAAAATTTTTGCACAAACCTAGCACACTTCTCATTCTTTAATTTAGTTTCTTGTAAGAACACAATCTCTGGTTTTTCCTGATCAAGACAATGCTTGATCATGTGAAGCTTGTCAGGGGCATTGAAGCCCCTAGAATTCTATGATAGGATTTTCATTGTGCTTGCGAAAAGGCTTGGCCTTTTCCTGATCTCAATTTTCTTTGGCTTCTTGAACATCTAGCCTCTGCAAGCCTCATTTTAAGGGTGTTTTCTCCCCTTTTCTTCTTTTTCCCAACTACAACTTTGTCCAGCAATGATTTTGATTATTCAATCATTCTTGTCTCTGTAATTCTCAACTGATCTGAGAGCCTTAAAAAATTCTCTGCATCCTGATCATCACCTCCCTCACTAGTGTTATTCCCCATACTATTTCCTCCACTATCCCTAACATCCTCAAAAGAGTCCCCTAGATTTCTGATAGTGGGGATATCTTTAATTAAAGTTCCAGTATTATCTATCCAGAATGCAGGTTCATAATCCTACACCTTGTCCAGCACCTTTTCATCCTTCTCCTCACTTAGGTGGAATGTCCTGTTATCAATGCCTTGGAAGTCAACTTCTAAATTTTTCTGATGTTATATTGTCTACATTAAAATATTTCTTGTGTTGATTACTAGAATGACATCAGAGAGTGGGTTCCTAGGTGAACCTCTATTATCATCTAGTGCATTTCCAAGCTCTTTGCGGTCCATTTCATCCACCTGATTCTCCCAATCCTTAGTGGTATTCTGGTTCTCCCTTTCCAGATTCAGGTCTACCTCTGCAAAGGGTGACATATGTGAAAGAGTTTCATAGTCCATCTGACTAATTAAGGATGCAACGAACCCCAATCTAAAGTTCTCCTTATCATCTTATGTCCTATGATCCACTCTGAGCATCATTAGATCAAATGGATTGACATTTTTCTTGCCTTTATCAGTTTCAGGGGAAGATTGGATTCCAGTGTTGATCATTTGAGCTAAGTCAGCCCCGTCCTCTAAGGGTGCACTAGGTTTATCTATGTGACACAACAAATCCTCCAAAGCAATAGTCCCCTCCTTAATTTTTCCTTTACCATTGAGTACAGAGTTGGATTTATTTATTTCCACATCTTCTTCCTCTGTTATAATTTTTCTCAACCTTTTGTTTCCAAATCCCCATATCAGATCTAAGTTCAAAGAATTTGGGTAAAGGGAGAGTCTCCTTCAATATAATTAAGATTTTGATATAAGTAGATAAGTATTTCTTATCTAGGTATTCACCCCAATCCACAAATTTCCCCAAGGAGTTCCCAATAAATGCCAGGGTAACAATATTCTGTTGCAATAATGGAATGGTGTGTACTAAGAGGGGAGGGGTGAATCAATACCCTTAAAATTTTTTGTCAATTAACCTTAATCCTTTAGTAATCAAATCCTTGCATTACCAACCATATGTGATATTTTATCTTTATGTATGTACTAAAAATTCATAAACTTAATTTTCATCTAAACATTCATGAAATGTATTGACACATGACACAAGATTTGGTAACACAGAAAATTCTTGTTAGAAGGTAAAAACTGCAGTGGGGATTAAACCCACAAAACTTCACTATCTGCATAATGGAAGGGGTCGGTTAAGGATTACAAGTTTGATCACTTCTGATGATCTTACCCTGTTAGGAGTAACGTATTTAGATTGATTAAGGTCTACTCTGTTAAGAGTGTTAGCAACACTGTTTAGTGTGCACTCGGTTAAGAGGTTTACAAAAAGGATTGTTAAATCCACCTTCTCAAAGGATTTCTTTTATTTTATACACTTGTTAGAATGTAGTCAAAAATACTTATTGACTTGAGGATATGAAATCTAGAATTGCTAATTAAAAATCCATTAAATACTACAATATGATGTATCACCTATAGTGATTGATTAATACATTTGTTCTGCTCGACATCCTTGGATCTTGTTCTTGGTAACTGATTTCATCTTTTGTTGTCCTTCTGCATGATAATCTATCTCTGATCCATAGATGTCTCTGCGGCTACAATCATCACCACATCATCTTGTTTTGATTGATTACACATTTATTTATACAATGAATTTGACCTAAATGAGTTTCACGATTTTTAATGATAACTATATAATCAAAGGTTTACAACTTGACCTTGATCTCCTAGTTTGCATGTTTTCAATCAATTAGAATTATTAAAATAATTATAATTACTTTACTTGTCCCTCAAGAAATGGTTTTAAAGCTAAGCTTTAAGCTAAATATAAAACTTAAGTGTTTTATCTGACGTGTAAGTCAGATCCACATTTCTCAAAATAAAGTTGTCTCTTAATAGACTTGTGCTCGGTTTCTCTGTACTCTTTCTATTGGGTTTCTCTATAAACTTATATGTCGGGTTCCTTTGTTGTCCACTCTGTCAGTTTACACTGTTGACTGCTCTATCAGGTTACACTATAAACTTTTTTCGGTTTCCTCTGTGAATTATGTTTGTCAGGTTCCTCTGTACTTAACATTTTTGGTGACCTCTGTTAACTGTTGTGTCAGGTTGCACTATAAAGCCGTCTTTTGGTCATCATGTACTGACGGTTCAAAAATGGTTTCCTTTGCATACTAATGGAAAAATATGTCATCAATCTCCCCCTTTGACATTAGTATCAAAAACTGATATGTGCAAAACTAAAATGTTTAGTATATACACCATGTGTTCACCTTGTCAATATGACTCCCCCTATGTGCATGCCGGTATAGTATATGTACATGTATATACGCTTGCCTTTATACTATTTCCCATTTTCATTATTTCCCCCTTTTACCTTATCAACTCTCTTTGTTACATATTATTTCCCCCTTTTTCAATAATAAGGACAAAGGTGTAGTACTTACAACTTGTCAAAAATGTGGGAAAGGGAGCTCAACATGTCTTCCATCATTTTCTTCCATTTCTCCTGAAGGTGTTCTAGGGCCATGTGTTCCAATGTTATTCTTGCATGCATATCATAGATACTGTTGGTGACAGACATCTCCAAGGTGGCAATCAATTATCTTTTTGAAGTCATATGATGTTGCGTAATGTGAGATTAGGTAGAAGTAGATCCTGGAGCTTGGTTACCTCATCTCTAAATTTTTTTTCTACCTCTAAAATCTTAAGTCTCAACCTTTTAGCTTCCATAATATTTTCATAATGCAACTTGATTGCATTGTTAGTGGTTGTAAAACCTTCTGCACTAGCATTTCGATCTGCATCTATTTGTGCAATCTTCTCACTATTCTCCTTAGTGAATTGCTTTATTATGCATAACTTCTAAACTAAGGTTATAGCTTCTGAAATGATTGGCTCCAATTCATTGACTAGTTCAGATAGTTTTACCTTGTTCTTGGCCACTTCTTGGCTAATTTTCTCTGTCAATTTGTATTGATACTTTTTCTCTGCACATTCTTCTATTGCCTTCTCTGCATCCGCATTCTGTGATGTGATGGTGTTCATAAGAAATGCTAATTGATTAAGTATAGGATCATCTTGATCAATGTCAGTATCAGGCACAATCTATAGAAGTATTTTCTTGGTTGTCTCAAGTACCTGTGTGTCCTTGTTCTCCTTTTTAATCTTATCTTGGATATCTTTCCTTTTACAAAGTTATGCATACTTTGTACGTGACTCTGGATCCAATGTCCTTGGATCATAGTCTAGTATTTCAATGATCTCATCCAAGGTGACTGGATTCTTATTCTTCTTCTTCTTCTTCATTGAAAGTGTAGTGGAGGCACCTATATGTAGTACCATAGAAAGTTCTTTCGCTTGGTCTGATGTACTTGATGAAGGCTTTGGAGGTGTTGTGCATTTTATCTGCTGCTCGGTGTCTACCTTTTGGTTTGGTGTGGACGTCTCCGCATCAACCTTATATTTCTCTACAACTTCTCCTTTGGTATCCTTTGGAGTGGCATCACCTTGCTTCTCTTCTTCACCTTATCTTTTTTCTCTCCATCTATTTCTTTCGGTTCATCAGTTGTGTTTTTCTTTTCTTCTTCACCCTTATCTTCGGTTATGCTTGCATCATGCTCGAGTGACTTCTCCTTTTGTGAGATGATATTTATAGCCTGCATCAATTATGGAATTTTCCTTGGTATATTAACTTGTGCAGCATCCATTTTGTGTCATGTTCCTTGATCTGCTCAGAGGTAACAGTGACATCTCCATCTACCTTTACCTCATTAGCAAGATCTCCACTGATATCTATTATTATCACATCTTGGTTTGTGACATATTTTGTGTCCTGTAATGACTGCAAAATCTAAGGAATGTTATCCATTGTTTTACTAGCTTTGGTGTTCAATTCAACTTGATTGTCATCCTCAGTGACATTTATAATAATGTGTTATGGGCTTAGTTTTGCTTGATTTTCTTCATTGTGAGGCTTTTCAGTGAGTGCTAATACTCTCTTAGGGCTTGTGTCCTCTTTAGGTACATTGAGTATTTTCCTCCAAGCATCCTCACTTTCTCTGTCAAGCTCAATTAAGGTTCCCTGTAGTACTTTGTAGGCTCTTATTTTTTCTGAGAACTTCTTTGAATGTAACTTCATCATTTCTTCAATTTCTTCCATTTTGGACTCAAGTGGCATAACAAAAACTAGGGATCTTTCCCTTATCTATTTTTCAGAATTCAATGTGAATGTCCACCTTGTTGATAACCGGTCTAGAAGTTCTTGTGGCATCTTATTTTCAAACTGTATAGGTATCTATTTAAAAATACACATTGTCTCGATGATGGCTTCTTCTATCTTTTTATGATCCTCAGGATTCACATTTAGCCATTTTCTAAACTTAGGCTCAATTATTGAACCTAACCTAATGATTGATGTAGCAACCTCATCAATTGTAGTAGGAAGTTTGTTCTTTTCAAGTTGTTCATCTTGTTCAGTGTCCTCTATATCTTCCTTGCTTCAAATTAGTTTTTTTCTCCTCTTTGGTTCTAAAGTTTGCCCGGTTTGAGGCTTCCTCCTGTAAGTCCTCACTTCTCCTTTCTTAACCAGTGATGAACTTTCATATTTTGTTGTATGAATCCTTATCCAAGATGCAGCAGTAGTTCTTTGCTTCTTTTGGGGTGGTGCATCGGACTCTGTTGATTCAGAGTCACTCACTTGTTCACTTTCTTCGACAGGTGACTTTCCCTCAGTGTCTTGATGTTGTTTTGTTTCTTCTTCATTAACTAACAACTTATTTTCAAGTGTCTTGACCATTTTGTTCTTCTTTCTATCGATCTTCTTTACTACTAAGCTGGTCTTTATTCTTTCCTTATCCTCTTCATAGGTTCCAAACCTTGGTAGTGACTTGTCTAATGGTTCATTTGATAATGCTTCAATAGAATTGGTGGCTTTATCTATGTTGATCTCATAGCCAGGCGGTTTTAACCATGTTGTGCTTGGTACAACTGGTTTTATGAAGGTGGTATCGATGTCCATGATAGAACAAAAATCTTCTTTATATTGTTCTATCAGTTGTTATGGTATCCTCATCCTTTTCTATATTCTTCCCTTGAATACAGTGAAATATTCATACATGACTGATGTAAAGTTGTCACCTAATGACTTAATGAATTCACTTATCTGAATTTTCACTGGTTGAGTAGTGTCCCAGTTGACATTATGGACAGATGGGAAAAAGTCTTGAAAGTAGAAAAATATGCACATTAGGAGTGATCCAAACTTACATGAATTGGACTTTGTAGACTTGATTGTCCTTGTGTTCTTATCTAACTACTTTAGTAGAAGCTCGGATAGATCCAACTGTAATCCCTTCTTTACAATCATGTGAGCAGTGTCTACTACTCCGCATGCAATACTATTCATTCTTCTGGCTTGGAATATCTTGTATCCCAGCACACATGCACCAAATTTTAGTTTTGGATCTTTGATGGAATTTACCTTCAATCCTATGTCATCCCATTTTGCACCTGTCATCTTCTCAGTTTCTTGGTGAGGAGGGTGTTTAAGCTCCTTGGCCTTGTCGATTATTGGATAACCAGTCACTACGTGTATCACATCCCTAGTGATCTATTTTGGCTCGTCAAGCCACATCTTTCAGTCATGCACTCTACTCAGCACTATCCTGATCCACTCGGTTTTAAAATCCTTTTTGAACATTAGGGCATTTGTTAGCCCTTTCACCTCGATGTTTTTATGTTCATCCTTGATGGTTTCATCTGTGCAAAGCTTCTTGTAATCTTACTCAACCTCCAGATCTCTGATTTCTATAACTTTGCAGTGGATATACATTTGGACATCCTCGATCTACAAAACCCTAGGTGGTATGCTAAAAAATGCACCAGCCTCATCGGGTTGCAAAGCAACCTCTGGACAGGTTTTGTATTTGGGTTCTTCACAAGTGGTATTCTTGATTAGAATAACCCTTTTCTCCTTGGAGTTATTGAACTTGGAAACACGAGATGTGGTTGCCATGGTTTCTAAAAATTAGGGTTTTTCCCATAAATAAAAGTGAGCTCAGTGAGTCTTTAGTTACTCACTTGTCCTATTGTAGATGTTGTTGATTTGTCTGAATGCTGTGAAACTTGCTTGTGAGATGCTCTGCAATCTATTTTTTGTTCTTCGTTTTGTGCTCTACTCTTCACTCTGCCTCTTTTCTCTTTATCACATAGTGAGTGAATGAGCTATTTTGTCACCTTTTTATAGACGATGCCCTAAGTGGCACAATAAATACTCTACCCACTTCTCAGTGTTCAAAGACGGAGTCTCTCAGGTATCAAATAAAGTTTTGTCTCAGGGTAAATGAATGTTGGAAATGAGATAAGTAACTGAGAGGGGAGGGGTGAATCAGTTACTGCAAAACAAATCCTTTGTCACTTGGAATGTCTAAATACTTTAACATTGTTACTCGGTTAATTAAGATATTCTTCTGTAACTCGGGTGTCAAAGAAATCTTTATAATATCCAATGCAATTATACTTTAGAGATTAAGTGTATAAACATAAAGCATAAAAAAAATAACATATACATGGGTGACACCAAGATTTAATGGGGAAACCCAATATGGGAAAAACCACCAATGTAACTAGTTACTCTTTTTCACTCTTCTGAAGTGAGCCCTGTTAGGAACCAACCCTATTAAAGGTTACAATAACACACTATTAGGTGTGACCTTGTTAAAGGATTTAATCACCTTATGAGGAGTGGCCTTGTTAGAGGTCTTCAACACTTCAATATAGAAATGCTACCTTGTGAGAGGATTTACAAAAAGACTGTTAATTCTACTCTGTTAAGATATTTTAGGTCACTGCTACAATTGTTAGAGAGTAACAATGAATTGACCTATATGTGTAAGCAACTGTCTTTGCTGATTCATATCTCTATTCTGATTATGACTAGATCCTTGCTGATCAGATGTTCTATTGCAGCTCCGAGTGATCTGTACTCAAATCATAATCCTATATGTTTTTTCCTTCACTCTTCATATCACAGAATTCCACAGTTCTACTTTTACTCTTGTTGATTCCCAAATTCAATCCAAACTTGACCTTTCATTTATATGGTAAGCCCTATCAAGTCGTCTTGAATATACTTCTAAATAATAAATCACAATTTAGTCAGCCTCATATAACCAATTAATTATAGAATATAAATCACTATTAGTTGGTTACCACTGAATGCCCGACCATGACTGAAATGCCCGAGTGACTCGGTCAAAACTGAACTTCTTCAATGCCTGACTGAACTCGGTCAACACTAAATAACTCATTCTATTCACCAACTGTGCTTGGTCTGAATGTAGAGATTTGTGTAACATCACTACATAAGTCTAAATACATGTGTAACATCAATTACAATACACAATTGAATAATTATCTTCAACAATCTCCCTCTTTGGCATTGATGGCAACACAACATGTCGTAACACAAAGAATTGTAGATCAACAAAAAATTCTCATTAATGTCTTTAGCTTCATTCTAATTCTCATCCAAAAAATCCCTCTGACATCAAAATCTCCCTCTTACTGTATTATCTTTTGTATTATAGAAAACTCTCCCTTTTTTATCTTATTCTTATGTATTATAGAAAACTCTCCCTCTTTGACAATAGATGCCAAAGACTCCATCTCCACAAATAACAATAGTTTGTACTATTTCACTTTGTAATTGTAATGTACTTGAATGTACAAATTCATCTGCAATGTGCTCTAATGTACCTGCATCAACTGATATATTTTTACTGTTCTCAGGTTGATGCATCACTAAACTATATTTTAGTGAGCTTCAGTTAGGGGAAGCCCCCCTAGATTTCCTCTAAGATACAAGAATGCATCCTTATGTAAAGGTTTGGTGAATATGTCTGTAACTTGTTCTTTGGTATTCACATATTCCAACCTTACTTCTTTATTTTGTACCAATTCCCTCAAAAAATGATACTTTATTGCTATATGCTTGGTTTTTGTGTGCATCACAAGATTCTTTGAAATGTTAATGGCAATAGTGTTGTCATAGTAGATAATAACTGATTCTTTTATGTCTTCCTTCATTCTTGACAACAACTGCTTGATCCATATGATGTTTGAACAGTTCACTACTGCAGCAACATATTCTGCCTTTGTTGTAGACTAAGAGATACAATTTTGTTTCTTGCTAGTCCAAGACACTAACATTTTTCCAAGAAAGAAATATACACCACTGGTGCTTTTCTTGTCATCGACACTTCCAGCCCAGTCAACATTAGTGAATGCCTTTAAATCAAAGCTTCCACCTTTCTTATACCATAAACCATAGTCTTCATTACCCTTCAGATATCTCCGAATTCTTTTGATTTCCATTAAGTGCTTATCTCTGGGATTAGCTGAAAATCTTACAACAATACCAACTGCCAATGCAATATTAGGTCTAATGTGAACAACATATTGCAGTTTTTCAATCATGGATCTATAGTTGGTCTGATCTACCTCTTTTGAATCATCATCTTTAGACAATTTTTGTCTGGTGCACATGGGTGTTCCTAATGACATGTAACTAATTTAATGTTTGAAGATGTTAAGTTGATGATCATGCAAGGCATTAAATCAGTTAATGTATTGTATTTTCATTGATGTCAACTTGATATAAGTTGTATGGTTATGGGAACACTGCCAAAGACTTCAAAGAACCAATGAATCAAAGGCTATGATATTAGTAATGCATATAAGTCAAGTATTCACTAAGTGACTGTATACACCGACGGAGTGCACGCCGATGGTCAGAGTAAAAGAGAAGAGTCACAGTGTTACCTAGCGAGCTAATGCACAACATTGCCAACGAGCAAAGGTACAGTGTTGATTGACGAGAAAAACACAGAGTAACCTGATGGAAACAATTTCAGTGTTGCCTGACGGAAAAGACAAGGATGGAGATCCCGATGAAAACTGAAGTCACACCGATGGAATAATCAGTTATCATCGATGACTAACTAAAGTGTTGACCAAAAGAATAGAGAGTTCAGAAATGACAAAATGCTTAGCTGTCAAGAGCTATAAATAGACTTAATGGATACTTATCATTGTTTTAATCATCCATATAAAGCTGGAGATAAGTAATTGATTTAAAGATGATTTGTCTAGTTGGCAAGAAGATCTCTTTGAGATAAAACTAGAGTTTTCTTTAAATCTATTGGCGAGAATTGTGGATCACGCCAAGAATCAAGAAAGACAAGAAAAGGTAAATCATGTCTATATAGAGACAAACCCAATTCATTACGAATGGGGTGTGTGGGGATAAAAAGAGAAGAGGAAATATGCAAAAGAAAATCTAAAGGAGAAGAAGTCTTCATTCAGTACTGATCAACAAGCTAAAGAAAGAGCTAGATTCTGCAGACACCGACGCACAGTGAGACAGCATCACAGAGAAGAACAATGTGGAGAAAAGGTATAGAACTGATTATATTGATCAGAGAGGTAATGGACTTACAATAGATCTAAAAATTTTCAATTGAGTTGTATGTATGAATAGATCATTAGTCTTTCAATTTAATCATTGAAGCATCAAGTCTCTTAACCGAGCAGGACTTAAAATTATTTTACAATTGAGATACATCCCAAGGAGTATGAAAAGTTTTGATCATAAAAGTAGCATTGGATATGCCTGATACCTATTGACAGGCCAAGCGAGTGTTTTATCAAGGATGGTAGCATTAGATTCCAGATACTAGGTGACAAACTATTTTTTAAATCCTCTAACAAGGTCACACCTAACAGTGTGTTTGTAACCTTTAACAGGGTTGGCTACTAAAAAATCTCACTTTAGAAGAGTAAAAATTTGGGGTACCGGTCCCAATGGTTTTTCCCTTAATAGGGTTTCCACGTTAAAATCCATGTGCTATGTGTTTATGTTTTATTACTTTATTGTTTTACATTTCACATATACAATTCTGGATTTGTCAGTATAATCTGCATATTTAGTGTATTTTTATAAATAGTTAACTGCTTATCGGTAATCATATAGAAGAGAGATTTTCAAGGAAATCTGACAAGTAGAAAATTGATATAAGTATTTCAAGGAATACATCTTGTAGGAAAGAACATAACTTGAGACATAATTTGTGGCTATAATGTCTAAGGGTTGATTTAAGGATTAATTTTTGAGGCCACTCATTCATCCCCCCCTCTCATTTATTACTAATAATTGGTATCAGAGCTTGTGTGCTTATAAGGAAGGTTTCAAGACCTAAGCTAAAGATCACAAAATGAATAGATGATATGTGCCCAAGCTGAGCAAAGATAATTTTTCTTCCTGCATAGAAGAATAAGACTCCACTTATTAGGTATTGGAAATGATGTTACTCAATACTTAGATACTGAATATGTGTTGCCTACAAGAGCACCAACAATTGAACAATTGAGAGAGAAGCATGAGCACAATTGCATGATGATAGAGATTGCTTCCTCACTCTCCGATGTTGAATTTGAAGATGTCAAAACCTGCAAGACTGCAAAGCAGATGTGGGACAAATTGATGCTTGTACATGGTGGTGAAAAAAATGTTTTGAGAGCCAAGGCAGAAAGCCTTAGAGGAAATTTTGATGATCTCAAAATGAAAGAAGATGAAAACATCACTCAATACAACACAAGAATCAAAGAGGTAGTCAATTCTATCTAAGGAGTTGGAGGTGTACTAGAAGAAGATACAGTGGTAAGTAAAATTCTAAGAACCTTTCTGCCTACTTATGCTATTAGAGTATCTGCCATTCAAGAAATGAGAGAAATATCAAATAGCAATGTTACTCAAGACAATTTGATTGGAAGACTGATTTCATTTGAGATGAATAACTTTAATAATAGTGTCTTACCAAACACAAGTATGCATTCAAAACTTCTATGAGAATAAGTAAATCAAGTCATAAACACACTATGAGAAAAGATAGTGATAGTGAAAGTGAAGAAGAAGATCTTGATGAAATTGAAGCACTTATGGCTAGAAGAATGCAAAGAGGCAAAGGTAAATTACCACTTGTTTGTTTTAATTGTAAAGAGATTGGACACTTTGCTACAAGATATCCTAACAGAAGTAATGATAGATCATTTAAAAAGAAGTATGACAGAGGTGATTATAGAAGCTACCGGCAAATAGAAAGAAGAGATTCCCAAGACTACAAGGACAAAGGAAAGAATGCCAGTTACTTAGAAAAATGCAAAGATGATGATACTGACACCGAATCTGAGCAAGACATCGAGATGGTGTTTGTGGTAGTAAAAGATGATTTAGATGATGATGAAGAAAGGTATGTGGAAACTACACTCATATCTAAAGTTAGTAAAAATGATGTCTGGATCATAGATAGTGGTTGCACTCACCATATGACCAGTGATAAACAAAAGTTTGATACTTTTGAACACTATAAAGGTGGTTCAGTAAGAATGATTAATGACACACCTTGTCCAGTTGAAGGTAGAGGAACCATAATGTTGAATAACCAGATAAAATGTGAAAATTCTTATTGGGTAAATGGATTGAATTAAAATCTATTGAGTGTTTCTCAGTTGAATAATTTAGGTCACAGAGTAGCATTTCAAATTAAGAAGGCAAAGATCTTTAATAAATCAAGAAATCTGATTAGTACCGGTGAGCAGACAAAAGGTAACTTATTCTATCTAAATGATACTGACACCACTTGTTTGATTGCTACAAATGAAGACATATGGTTGTGGCACAAAATATTATTTCATGTGAACATTAAAAACATGATAAAGATTAGCAAAAAGAGAAATGTCAGAGGCTTACCGATGATGACCAAGCCCGACAACATGTTAGGAAACTGTGTGTTCCTTTTGTTTATTTTTTTAGTGTAGTGTTTTTGGACGCATATGCTTTGTAATTCGTCCTGTGAGTATATTTTATTATCCCACATGCATAGGTAGTATTACTTTTCTAAATCGTACTTAGTATATAAGAGTAGGTTGAGGCATTTGATGGACACCGACGAATTTATTGTATTGAGCTTGCTCAAAGGAGGTTACCCCCTCGAAGTGGCCCGTGATCAATAGATTCATTCTGAGTTCTTCTATTGCTCTATATTCTGTTATTTTGTGCATTCTCACCATATTGTTGTAAGGAGGTTCCTCTCATCTGGTATCAGAGCACTTTCTTGGGCTTGCTGGGTAGAAATTACGTCAAATTTTTTTCCGTCGTGGCCTTCAGGTTCCTTTCAATTCTAATCTCTTGTTATTTCAATAACTCTTTTCCGTTATTCCATATTTGAGTGAATTTTCCTGAGTCGATTGTCAAAAAAAAAAGTAAAATTTTTTCTATTTTTTAGCCATAGCTTCCTTGCTTTCTTCCCGTTTCCTCTCACAGTTCCTCAGAACGCTTGAAATACCATTTCGCATACTTCCTTCCTTGATGACCCAACCCCAAATTCTACATATCGAAGCCCTAAATCCCTCATTTATCTAATTTTAGGGTTTGCCCTATCTTTTTCGCTTCTCATCCAATCGCCACCAAACCGAGCCACAAGATTCAATTCCTAATTCTGCTCCCTTGTCCCTCTTGGACCGCTTGCCTCATTCTGCCTCCCCAACCCTGAAACCCTCATTTTTCTTTTTCCCTTTTCCTCAGAAGTCTCCTACCACTCGTCAAACACCCATTTCCCATATGAGTTTTGCCCAAATCCAAGTTTTCCCTAACTGAAAAAGTTTTTGTTTCTCGTTTTCTACCAATTGCCAAAAAAAAAAATTACTGCTTTATGGTTGTTACACGTACAGGAGCAAAAATCATGGAAGAGGAAATTGCATCCCTCAAAACCAAACTTCAAGATCTGAATGACAAAATTCTCGATCTCAACCTTCAGCATTCAGCCATGAACCAAAACCATTCTAGAGACGGTGGGTTCTCTTCTGGCAATTTTCATAGACCGAAGCTTGATTTTTCACGCTTCGATGGTACTGATCCGACTGGATGGATTTATAGGGCAGAGCAGTATTTTAGCTTGCATAATACTTTGGATAACAAAAAAGTCCCCCTTGCATCTTTTCATTTGGAATAGGAAGCTCTTCAATGGTTCTGTTGGTACATCAAGGCTAATGTAGACCCAACATGGACAGAATTGTGCACACTCCTTTTGGAGTGCTTTGGCCCTAGTGCTTTTTATTTCACAAGAGAACTCACTAAACTGTGCCAAACAGGCACTGTAAGAGAATACCAGACAGAGTTTGAAAAATTAGCTAATCACACAGAGGGCTTGTTTGATGAATTCTTCCATAATTGTTTTTCAGTGGTCTAAAGGATTCACTTCGCTTGGAAGTCAAAATGTTTTGACCCACTACAATGATGGAAGCCCTTGGGTTGGCTAAGTTGGCAGAAGACAAGATTAGTGCTCTACAACATTCTAGATCCAATTTTTGTTCCATTCATAAATACAGGTTCTCACAACCCTCACGTCACGCCAGCTCCCAGAACTACTCCTATCAAGCACTTGTCTGAAACAGAGATGCGGGCTAGGCGAGAAAAAGGGCTTTGTTATAATTGTGATGAGAAATGGTCCCGGGGTCATATATGTGTTCATAAAAATCTCTATCTCTTGGATGTGGATTCTCCACCTGAATTGGAAGAATATGTAGATGCTCACGAAATAGTGGATGATGAGGTTGAGCCTCAACAACCTGAACCTCCTTCGCCAGAAGCTCAACCTGAGATATCTATCCATGCTTTGGCAGGAGTCACTACTCCACAAACCATGCAGGTCTAGGGTTTCTTCAAGAAGATCCCTCTTACTATACTCATTGATTCTGGTAGCACTCATAACTTCATTGGCCCCCGAATAGCCAAACAGGCTGATTGCTTTGTCCATCCCTGCTCTAGCTTTGAAGTCATGATTGCCAATGGGGCCACTTTACCTTGCAAAGGGAAATGTCGCAATGTGTGTCTCTCTATTGGAGATTATAACATGCACTCTGACATGTTCTCCTTGCCCTTAGGTGGCTGTGATGTGGTTTTCGGTGACCAATGGTTACGCACTCTTGGCCCCATTTTATGGGATTTTGCTAAACTTTGGATGCAGTTTTCAGCTGATGGGAAACAACACACTTTGAAAGGCTTATAGCTGGGGTCTCTCAGCATCATCAATTCACATCGTATGGAAAAAATTCTTAAGAAGAATTCACATGGTGTCATCGCTCAGCTCCATTCCATTCAGATGCAGCCATCAGCGGTCTCTAGTACTCCTGTAGATCTCCAATAAATTTTGGATAAGTATTTAGGTGAATTTTTTGAACCTATGGGATTACCCCCTTCTCACCCAGAGGACCACCATATTCAGCTCCTTCCTGGTAGTGTTCCGCCCAACATCAGGCCCTACCACTACCCATTTCATCAAAAGACTAAAATCAAGATGCTCGTTCGTGACTTACTGAAGCAAGGTATTATTCGCCCTAGTACCAATTCCTTTTCTTCTCTAGTTTTGCTTGTCTGCAAAAAAGATGGGTCATGGCGACTCTGCATTGATTTCTGAGCACTTAATCATCTCACTATAAAGGATAAGTTTCCCATTCTAGTTGTTGATGAACTTCTTGATGAGCTTCATGGGGCTCATTTTTTCTCCAAGTTGGATCTTCGTTCTGGGTATCATCAAATTTAGGTTAATGAGGAGGATATACCTAAAACACCCTTCCGCACACATGATGGTCACTATGAATTTTTATTCATGCCCTTTGGCCTCACTAATGCTCCTTCAACATTTCAGGCAGTGATGAATAAAATATTTCGGCCATACCTCCGAAAATTCATTCTGATCTTCTTTGATGATATCCTCATATATAGAAAACCTTGGGCTGAGCATCTCCATCATCTAGAGCTTGTCATGTAACTTCTCTCTAATCATCAACTTTGTGCAAAACTATCTAAATGTGTGTTTGGCCAGGAGGAAGTGGAGTATCTCGGGCATATTGTTGCACACCAAGGAGTTCGGGTGGATCCTACAAAAATAGATGCCATGATAAATTGGCCGCATCCTAAAACTCTCAAGAGCCTTTGGGGTTTTTTGGGGTTGACTGGCTATTACAACAAGTTTGTCAAGAATTATGGGAAAATTGTAGCACCATTGACAGCTTTGTTAAAAAAGGATGCCTTCTCCTGGACCAATGTTGCTGAGAATGCATTTGAACAACTGAAACGGGCTATGTGCAATACACCTGTTCTCGCTATGCCAGATTTTTCCAAGCCCTTCACTATTGAGAGTGATGCTTGCGGCAATGGATTGGGTGTTGTTCTCCTTCAAGATGACCATCCTTTTGCATTCACTAGCAAAGCCCTTTCTGGTAAGAATCTAGCCCTCTCTACTTATGAAAAAGAAATGATGGCTATTTTGCATGTTGTACAGAAGTGGAGGCCATACCTCCTAGGGAGTCATTTTTGCATCAG
>MU227225.1:2619768-2633806 GCA_018584345.1 Thuja plicata
GCTCCATCTCTGAGGTCTTGATTCAGTGGCATGGCATGCAACCAAAGGATGCTACCTGGGAACCCCTTCTTCAGATTCAGCAACAATTTCCACACCTTAAGCTTTGAGGACAAAGCTTTTTTCTAAGAGAGAGGGTATGTTAGGAACCTGTGTGTTCCTTCTGTTTATTTTTTTAGTGTAGTGTTGTTGGACGCATATGCTTTGTAAGTCATCCTGTGAGTATATTTTATTATCCCACATGCATAGGTAGTATTACTTTTCTAAATCGTACTTAGTATATAAGAGTAGGTTGAGGCCTTTGATGGACACCGACGAATTTATTGTATTGAGCTTTCTCAAAGGAGGTTACCCCCTCGAAGTGGCCCGCGATCAATAGATTCATTCTGAGTTCTGCTATTGCTCTATATTCTGTTATTTCGTGCATTCTCACCATATTGCTGTAAGGAGGTTCCTCTCACAACATCATGTGTAAGAATTGTCAAAAAGGTAAGATGAAAAAGTCTAGTTTCAAAAGCAAAACCCATACATCTAATGCCATTCTAGACTTAGTCCATACTGATTTATGTGGACCTATGAGGACAAATATTTATTATGGAGATAGATATTTTATTCTCTTTGATGATGATTACTCTAGAATGATGACAGTAGTGTTTCTAAAAGATAAATCTGAAGCATTGAAGATGTTTAAATGGTTTAAGGCAATAGTTGAGAAACAAAGTGGTAAAGAGTTAAAATGCTTAAGGTCAGATAGAGGAGGGGAATTTATTTTAGATGAATTCACTAACTTTTGTAATGAGCATGGAATCAGAAGACAGCTCTCTGCACCAAGAACACCACAACAAAATGGTATTGTTGAAAGAAGGGACATATCCATAGTTGATTGTGCAAGGATACTGATGATAGAGAAAGGTATCACCCAAATCTTCTGGAGAAAATCTGTCAGTACTACTATTTACACATTGAATAGAGTACAATTGAAGAAAGACACCAAAAAGACACCTTATGAGCTTTGGTATGGATACACACCTAATGTAAGTTATTTCAAAAAATTTGGCAGTCAGTGCTATATCTTAAAAGATGATAGAAATGGAAAACTTGACTCCAAGAGTGATGAAGGAATATTTCTAGGGTATTGTACCAAGAGCAAGGCTTATAAATGTCTAAATAAAGCCTCTAACAAAATTGTTGAAAGTGCAAATGTAAAGATAGATGAATTTTTCAGATAAGAATGAAAAGGAAAGCACTAAAGAACAAGAAGACTACAATAGGTTTGCTTATAATGAGGAACCTGAGACTCTACCCGACCAACAACGTAGAGCTCCCGAGCAACAAATCATTGTACCCGAGCATCAGGCTGCAAATACCGATGATCAGAATAATTCTTAAGATGATGCACAAAGTGATGGAGAACATAATGAAGAACAAAATGATAATCAAGCTGATAGAAAAAGAGTTGAACCTATACTTGTAAGATATGTTAGAAGGAACCATCCACAGAACAAGATCATAGGAAATAAAAAGGCTGGTATGAGAACCAGAAGTAAGTCTCTAAATAAAAGATGTCTTATTTGTGATTATGAGCCCAAATCTATCAATACTGCACTAGATAATGATGAATGGATAATTGTTATAAATGTAGAAATGGAGAAGATAGAGAAAAACAAGACATGGACACTTGTACCGAGACCAAATCACAAAATGTCATCAGTACAAAATGGATATTCAAGAATAAACTGAATGAGAATGGAGAAGTCACCAAAAATAAAGAAAGACTCGTATGCAAGGGGTATGCACAAGAAGAAGGAATTGAATATGGAGAGACCTTTGCACCCGTTGCTAGGCTAGGAGTGAAAATATTACTTGCTTATGTTGCATGTAAAGGATTCAAGGCATATCAAATGGATGTCAAGTCTGCATTCCTAAATGGAATACTTGAAGAAGAGGTATACATTCAACAACCAGAAGGGTTTTTTGATCCAGACTAGAGGGACATGGTATGTAGACTACACAAATCCCTATATGGATTGAAACAAGCACCCTAAGCCTGATATGAAAGACTCCATTCCTATCTTATAAGTATTGGATTTTTAAGGACTAGTGAGAACAGTAATCTTTATTTGAAGGAAGATATTGATGCTAACATTTTGATTGCTGAGATATTTGTTGGTGTCATCATATTTGGAGGCAATGATATGCTATGCAAATCATTTGAAAATGAAATGAGAAAAGAGTTTGAGATGTCTATGTTTGGAGAGATCAAGTTCTTTCTTGGTTTGTAGATCATGCAACAAGATGAAGGTATTTTCATTTAACAATCCAAGTACATCAAAGAAGTACTGAAAATATTCAAGATGGAAAATTCCAAACCAGTTGGAACACCGATGGCAACTGGATGTAAGGTGACAAAGGAAGACAAGTCATCAGAGGTAAATCAGACTTTGTACAGATCATTGATTGGAAAGCTCATGTATGTTGTACACACTAGACCAGGTATTGTACATGCTATAGGAATAGTTGCAAGATTTTCTGTTAATCCCAGGGAATCACATATGACTACTGTGAAAAGAATCCTAACATATCTAAAGAATACCAAGGAATATGACTTATGGTATAAAAGAGAGGGAAAATTTGAACTTAAGGTCTTTATCGATGTTGATTGGGCTAGAAATATTGATGACCTAGAGAGCACAATTGGAGGATCATTCTTTATGGGTGATAGACTTGTCACATGGATTAGCAAGAAGCAAGGATGCATCTCTCAGTCTACTACATAAGCCGAGTATGTTGTTGCTGCTGCAAACTGCTCAAATATTGCATAGATCAAATAGCTATTGGAAGGTATGCATATAAAATTTTTAGAACTAGTAATTATCTATTGTGATAATACAAGTGCAATAAATATTTCCAAGAATCCAGTCATGCATGCTAAAACATAGCACATTGCCATCAAGTATCATTGTTTGAGAGAACAAGTTCAGGCAAAGGAGGTGATACTTAAGTATGTACAATTAAAGGAACAATTGGCTAATATCTTCACCAAGCCACTACCCAAGGATGCATTTGACTACTTGAGAAAGAGACTAGGGGCCAGACCCTTGTCTACTGGCCAGTAAGATGACTAGAAGGTTGCATCAGCCTACATATTATCATAATATCATTCATGTTGATGCAAGAAGAGAGATGGACTTCAAGACAAATCTATACACAACAAGGTATTTATCTACTCTGAGCACCAGAGTTATTACCGATGGATTGGGAAATTCAAGGAATATATTATGGATAGAAAGGATCTGTTTGGCATCACTGTAAAAAACTAGTTTGAAAAGATGTTTTTTTGGCATTGTTGTCAAAGGGAGAGAGATGTCTCATTATCATACTAATAAAGATAGATTATATCCATTATCAACTCAGGGAGAGATTATATCCATCAAAGTATCCAAAGGGAGAGATGTAACAAGAAAGGGAGAGTACACACAAAGGAAGAGAATTGCTGACAAGAGACATCACAAGAAAGGGGAACAGTCAAAGGGAGAGAGTTTGACAGAGAAGGAGAACACATCACATCAGAGAAAGAAAGATTCTACATCTATCTATTGAAGGGATTGAAGACAAAAGTAAATCTGCAAGAATGAAATCAAAGCTACTTGAGCTTACCGAAAGCCAGACATTTGTATATGTTACATTAGGAAATCTTAATGAAACTATATATTTCATATTGTATTAGTAATAGTATAGTATGATAATGTAGTATGTTGCCATCAATGCCAAAGGGACAGATTGATGACATGTAACTGATTGAATGTTTGAAGATGTTAAGTTGATGATCATGCAAGGCATTAAATCAGTTAATGTATTGTATTGTCATTGATGTCAACTTGATATAATCTGTATGGTCATGGGAATACTGCCAAAGACTTCAAAGAACCAATGAATCAAAGGCTATGCTATCAGTAATACATATAAGTCAAGTATTCACTAAGTGACTGTATACACCGACAGAGTGCACGTCGATGGTTAGAGTAAAAGAGTAGAGTCACAGTGTTACCTGATGAGCTAATACACAACATTATCAATGAGCAAAGTTACAGTGTTGACCAATGAGAAAAACACAGAGTAACCCAACAGAAACAATTTTAGTGTTGCCCAATGGAAAAGACAAGGAAGGAGATCTTGATGACAACTGAGGTCACACCTATGGAACAATTAGTTATCACCGATGACTAACTAAAGTGTTGACCGACAGAACAGAGAGTTCATAAATGACAAAATGCTTAGCTATCAAGAGTTATAAATAGACTTAACAGATACTTATCATTGTTTTAATCATCCAGATAAAGTCAGAGATAAGTAATTGATTTAAAGATGGTTTATCCAGTTTGCAAGAAGATCTCTTTGAGATAAACCTAGAGTTTTCTTTAATTCTATTGGCGAGAATTTTGGATCACGCCAAGAATCAAGAAAGCCAAGAAAAGGTAAAACATGTCTATATAGAGACAAACCCAATTCATTACAAATGGGGTGTGTGGGGATAAAAAGAGAAGAGGAAAGATGCAAAAGAAAATCTAAAGGAGAAGAAGTCTTCACTCAGTCCTAATCAACAAGCTAAAGAAAGAGCTAGATTTTGCAGACACCGACGGATAGTGAGAGAGCATCACAAAGTAGAATAGTTTGGAGAAAAGGTATAGAACTGATTATATTGATCAGAGAGGTAATGGACTTACAATAGATCTAAAAATCTACAATTGAGTTGTATGTGTGAACATATCATTAGTGTTTCAGTTTAACCATTGAAGCATCAAGTCTCTTAACCAAGCAAGACTTAAAAGTCTTTTACAATTGAGATACATCCCAAGGAGTATCAAAAATTTTGATCATAAAAGTAGCATTGGATATGCCTGATACCTATTGACAGGCCAAGTGAGTGACAAACTATCTTTTAAACCCTCTAAAAAGGTCACACCTAACAATGTGTTTGTAACCTTTAACAGGGTTGGCTCCTAACAGAGCTCACTTCAGAAGAGTGAAAATTTGGGGTACCCGTCCCAGTGGTTTTTCCCTTAACAGGGTTTCTAGGTTTAAATCCATGTGTTATGTGTTTATGTTTTATTACTTTACTATTTTATATTTCACATATGCAATTCTAGATTTATCGGTATACTCTGCATATTTACTGTGTTTCGGTAAATAGTTAACTGCTTATCGGTAATCATACAAAAGAGAGATTTTCAAAGCAATCTGACAAGTAGAAAATTGATATAAGTATTTCAAGGCATACATCTTGTAGGACAGAAGATAAATTGAGACATAATTTGTGGCTATAAGCTCTAAGGGTTGATTTAAGGATTAATTTTTGAGGCCACTGATTCACCCCNATTCCCCCCCCCCCCCCCCCCTCTCAGTTATTACTAACAGTTCCAACAGGTTTGGAATCTTCTTGGTGCAGGAGCACCTAAGGTTAGAAGAATTTTTAGGATAGAAATATTTGTCAGTTTGTAAGGTGTTTTGTTCCACCATTTTAGTAAAGACTAAGCTCAATCGTTGAACAAACACCATAGTTGCTAGATAGTTGTTTCCTAGCTTAAGTGTGTGTTGAGGTAGTTTCTAAAACCTCTAAAAATGTAATAAGGCTCTAGCAACTGAAGATTGATGATCTGTAGATCAATAATACTGGTGCTCAGGAATTTTTGTCTTGAATGACTCTCGGGAATGTTCGTCGGGAATGTCTCTCGAGAATGCTCGTCGGTAATGTCCATCAGGGATGTCCATCGCTGATGTCAACTAGTGTCTATTTTTTTTTTGGGTTTGTGATCTGATGGTCAGGGTTGAAGTTTTTGTGTTCACCGAAAATGTTTCTTTTGCTCAGAAAAGTCAACACTAGCGCTCGGTAATGTCAGTAACCAACCCAGAAAATGCAGGATGTGACATTTGTGACCAGCTGGGTCAACTGCAATGGCTCTCTACGTGTCATTTTTGCTTGAAATGAATAGGGACACCTATTCCAGTCATGGAAGGGTCATTTATGGCTTGATTATGCCGCCTATGTAAGGTGGTTGAATTTTTCAAAGAGCATGAGATATTTTGAAGATATTTCGAGGGTTAGATATATAGGTAAAAGCTTTTGCAAGTAAGAGTAAAGAAGAAGTTAGGAAAGAGGAATAGAGGGATTGTAAGGTTGTAAGAATAATGTACATGTAATAGATTTTAGAGAGTACCTGTGTTCCCTCCTATAATCTGTTATGTGTTTAATGTTTGATCTATTGAGAAAAGAGGTTAAACCCGTTGGTTTAGCCTGGAGAGCGAATATTTCCTAATGGATTTTTTGGTATGAATTAGTAGCTTTACGATGTAAACCAGGTCTAGGGAACTTGAGGTGAAGATCTTAGTGAATTCCTCAAGCAAGGGTAAGAATCTACCCTATAAGGTCTGTGCAAGAGGCCTTAGAGTAGATTCAAGCTGACTCTTGATAATGACTAGACCTTGGCCATACATCAGATTGGTATTAGAGCAAGTTAGAGAATTAGGCTTGTGTTGTTTGGGTGCAAGTTTTAGAAGAGTCTATACATTCATCCAACATGGTTTCCAATGCAGAACTGGAAAGAGATTTTGGAGAACAGAGAGAGGAGAATAGACTCCTAAAGGAACAGTTAGCCGAAATGGCATGCAAGTTAGAAGAAGTGCAACTTCAAACTATAGAAGTTAGTGAACTGGTGAGAGAAGCTGATGAGAAGGGTAAAAAAGTGGCTAAGGAAGACATGATCCTAGAGCCAGACCCTGTGCTTCAAGAAGAGCCATTCTTGAAGCATTGAAGGCAATGAGTGGTAAGTCCTTAAAAGGTGTGCCTCTATTTAGTGGAAAAATGGATCCATAATTAGTCATTGAATGGATAGAAGGTCTTGAAAATCACTTTGATTGTGATAGTGTGACCGAAGCTCAGAAAGTCAAAATATCTAAGACAAGATTGAGAGGTACTGCTCTCAATTGGTGGGAATTTGTCCAAGATGAAAGGGCAAGAGAAGGAAAGAACCCCATAACTAGTTGGAAAGGTATGGTGGAAAAGATGAAGGAAACTTACCTTCTTGATGATTATGAAGTGCAACTACATAATAAAAGGCAGAATCTGAGGTAGAAAGACTTAGAAGTCAGTGCCTATATAGAATAATTCTACAAGCTATGCTTGAGATCCCCTGTGATGGAAGAAGAAAGCCTAAAAGTGGCAAGATATCAGAATGGCTTCAAGTGGAGTATTCAAGAAGAGATCGGTCTCTTAAGCCCCAAGACTGTCCACCAATGCTATTAATTAGCTCTCAAAGTGGAAGAAATTTTCAAAAAGAAACAAGACTCAAACAGTAGATGCAGAGGAAGAGACAACAAAGTTCATAGAGGAGGATATGGAGGAAGAAATCATGAAGCTAAAAATCAGAGTGAGAACAAACTTATAGAGAACCAAGGAGAACCCAGTAACACTAAAGGTGGTTACAACCGAGGAAGAGGTCCAAATAACAGTTCAAGAGGAAGAACTGATAGCCAAGGAAGAGCATCTTACTTCTTTTTGATGAAGTGCTATAACTGTCAACAGTTTGGGCATCCTGCATATTGGTGTCCTGCAAAGAGCTCTACTTTGTAAGGAGGAGAGAAAAAAGCTAATTATGTGCAAGAAGAGTCTTCTAGAAGAAAGACTATAGAAGTCCCCGTAGGATCAGAGATGGGAGAGCATTTGATGGTTCAAATAACACACCTCAAGGAACCGATCAAAGAAGATCCAAGCCAAAGAAGATCTTTGTTTCGAGTCAACTGCAAGGTACTTGGTAAGGTCTGTAAAGTTATCATTGTATACGTTAAATGTGGCCTTCTTATTCAACCATACACCTCAACATAGTCCTTATTCTTCAGCCGCATACAGAAGTGAATATGATTTATTCATCCTACATGCCTGTATGATTTAACCTGTTGCCTCCTATCCAGATGGGGTTTTGAATGGCTCTCAGAACAAGAGTCTCACAACCTAGACCAATCCAAGAATGGAGGATTTTTCTCCATGAATGAAATGTAATTGAAGATTAATCTAAGAATGAAAGATGCAAGATTAATCTAAATGAGATTAAACTATGACATGATTTTGAATGAGATTAATCTAAGAAGTTGAAACTAATCTATTGCAAATGAGAGATTAATAGAAATGAGATTATGAACTAAAATGCAGTAGCAATTCTTTACTCTAACAATGCATCTCCTTGAAGGAGAAATGGGAGTTCTTTTATAGACTGAGAGTCTGCTAAGAATAGAAAGTTTCCTTTTGAATTAAAACAGATAAAAAATCCAGTTCAGATTAGCAAGTTTTCTTTAAAAGAAAACAATAAATTGTTTTCTTTTTTATATTAACTGTTTTCCTTTTTTTATTTTAACTGTTTTCTTTTTCTTTTAAAGCACAGTTAATCTGAAGTTTCTATTTATGAACTGAAGAGAAGATTTTTGAGAGAATATTTAATTTAAATAAATATAATATGACCTCATAAATGTGTTTTTCTCAATTATCTGAATAATTAAATTCAATTATTGAAATGAGGATATTTATTTAATAATTAAATATTATTTAATTCCTTTTTATGTGTTTTAGCTAAAAAGGGTGAATTTAATTTAATTAAAGTGCTAGACTTTATTATTAAATTAATTCAATCATAGGGTTTATTTAGCCAATTGATATTTAGGAATTAAATATAATGTATGATTAATGCAGATTTAGAATTTTCTGAAATTGACACTTAGGTCGAGTAGAGTCAGTCAAAACTTAGAATTGCCTAGTACAATAGGACTTTAATGATTCAGAAGAATGACAAATGCAACAAAATTGGTTAGGGTTGCAAGATGCCAATTTTGGGGTGTTACAATCATAGATTCAGGTTCTACTGATAATATAGTTTCCTTAGAAGCTATTGAGAAGTTTAAATTGACAAGGATACCTCACACTAATCCTTATAGAGTTACTTAGTTGAATAAATATCAACATGTAATAGTCAATGAGAAAGCTTGGGTATAATTTTCCATAAAGAGGTATAAGGATAGAGTTTTGTGTGATATTCTACCCATGGATGCATGTCATCTTCTATTAGGTAGACCTTGGCAGTATGACCAAAGTGAAGTGCATGAGGGAGTTCAGAATTCCTATTGCTTTAAGAAGGATGGAATAACTTTCAGGGTACAATCAATCTTGGAAGAAGAGAAATAAAAGAAAAGAGGTCCCAACCTACTGTTGGTTGGTGAGAAAGAATTCTTAAAGACATTGGAAGAAGATGGAGTAGGATTTTCTTTGGTTCTAAAACCAAAAGGTGAAAAGGGAAATGAGAGGGAAGAGTTGCCTTTAGAGATCCAAAGGTTGTTAACTCAATAACAGGCCATAGTTATTGATGGTCAACCAACTATCCTACCACCTAAGAGATCTAGTAGTCATCAGATTGACTTTATCCCAGGATCCTCACTTCCAAACAAAGCTTCTTATAAGATGAATCCACAGAAAAATGCAGAGATTTCTAACCAAGTCCAAGAACTAATTGACCAAGGGTTGATTAGAGAAAGCATAAGTCCTTTTTTTGTTCCCATAGTACTAGCCCCAAACAAAGATGGTACTTGGAGGTTTTGTACCGATTCCAGGGCCATAAATAGGATACCTATCTGGTATAGGTTCCCTATACCAAGGATAGAAGATTTGATGGATTGTCTTGGTGGAGCTAGATATTATTCTAAGATAGATCTTAAGAGTGGATATCATCAGATCATAATTAAAGGGGGAGATGAGTGGAAGACTGCTTTTAAGACCACTAAAGGACTGTATGAATGGCTAGTTATGCCTTTCGGGTTGTCAAATGCCCCAAGCACATTTATAAGATTGATGAATGAGGTTTTGAAAGACTTAATGGGAAAATGGGTTGTAGTGTAATTAGATGACATCCTAGTATTCAGCAAAACAAAAGAGGATCATCTTAGACATCTGCAATTGGTAATGCAAAGATTGCATGAAGAAAAGTTGGCAATCAACTTGGAAAAGAGTGAGTTAATGAAGCAAGAGTTGGTGTATCTAGGTTTTGTTATCTCAGAAGGTAACTTGAAGATGGATGTCAGCAAGGTGGAAGAAATCTTGAATTGGCCTACACCAAAATCAGCAACTGAAGTAAGAAGTTTTCATGGTTTAGCACAATTTTACCCGAAGTTCATTAAACATTTTAGTGAAATTAGTGCACCTATTTTAGATACCATCAAAGGAGGTATGAAAGCCAAGTTCCAATGGACTGAGTAGGCTAATGAATGATTTGAGCATTTGAAGAGGAGAATAGTGACTCAACCGATATTGACACTTCCTAGTTTTGAAAAATTGTTTACTGTGGAGTGTGATGCTAGTAACATTGTTGTCGGTGCAGTCTTGAGTCAAGAAGGAAAGCTAGTAGCTTTTCACAGTGAGAAACTCAGTGATGCAAAGAAAACAAATTCTTCATATAATTTGGAATTGTATGCATTAGTGAAAGCACTAAGGAAATGGAGACATTATCTCCTTCCCAAAGAATTTGTAGTCTTTACCGACAATCAGGCTTTGAGTTTTATAAGTTCACAGGATAAACTAAGCCATAAGCATATGAAATGGGTGGAATACATCCAAGCCTACACCTTCACTATAAAGCATAAAAAGGAGTGTAGAACAAAGTAGAGATGCATCGAGTAGAAGGTTACTCACAGTGCAAAAAATTCAGCTAAGAAGCATTGGCATTGAAAGCTTCAAAGATCTGTATCCAACAGATGAAGACTTTTCAGGAACATACAAGGTATGTCAAGAGTATCAAAATAATTTTTATAGTGAGTATTCAAAGTGTACTCTTCAAGAAGGTCTTCTATTTAAGGGAGGACAACTTTGTGTACCAAGAGGTTCCATGAGAGAGAATCTAGTACAAGAAAAGCACAATGGTTCCTTAAGTGGACATTTTGGGTTGAATAAGACTCTAGAGTTGGTCAAGAGGTATTACTATTGGACAAGAATGAATCAAGATGTCCAAAGGTATGTGAAGACTTGTATAGTCTATCAGAAGGAAAAAGGGACTTCATCCAATGCAGGATTGTATCGGCCCCTTCCTATTCCAAACAGACCATGGGAATGCCTTAGTATGGATTTTGTAGTTGGACTACTGAAGACCAAGCAAGGAAAGGACAACATCTTTGTGATTGTTGATAGGTTCAACAAGATGGCTCATTTTGTGCCATGAAAGACCACACATGATGCATGTTACATAGAAAATATGTCCTTTAGAGAAGCAATAAGGATACATGGATTACCTTTAAGTATTGTATTCGACCGAGACTCCAAGTCTATGAGTCATTTTTGAAAAATGTTTTGGCAGAAGTTTGGTACAAATCTATCTTTTAGCTCAGCATATCATCCACAGACCAATGGTCATACTGAAGTGGTGAACCGAAGCCTAGGCAATATTTTGAGATGCCTCACCAAGGAGTATGGACAATCATGGTATCAGTTACTTGCTCAAGAATAATTTTCATACAATGATACAGTCAACAGGTCCACTGGAAAGAGCCCTTTTGAAATAGTGTATGGGATTCATCCCAAGGGTATATGAGAATTATGGGGATCTTGGAAGTAATGTAGAGAGGAGTGGGTATGCTGAAGATTTTGTGCAATCCATGAAGGTGGTATGTGACTCAGTTAAAGCAGGGTTAATAGAGAGTACAACTCACACCAAACAAAAGGTGGATGCAAGGAGAAAAGATATTCAATTTACAGTTGGAGATATGGTCATGGTGCACCTTAACAAAGAAAGGTTGCAGAAAGGAGTTCCGACTAAACTTCAGATGAGGAAGATAGGCCCTTGTGCAATTTTGGCAAGGTATGGGTCTAATGCTTATAAAATTGATCTTCTTGCAGATATAGGATTATCTCCTATTTTCAATGTGGCAGATTTGGTATCCTACAAAGGACCGATTCCGGAAGGAGATTCTAATCTCATAGGAGATACCAAGGATCTCAGAGCAGTCAGAATTCCTATTATACCGAAACTACAGGTTGAAGAGATTCTAAATTCAAGAGTTTCCAAGAAGACTAGAAGGCAGACCTACATGGAACATATGGTCAAATGGCAGGGACAGGCTGATTCAGAGGCTACATGAGTACAGGAAACTAATTACAAGAAGTTAGGCATTAATGCTGACTTATTCCAATCACCTAGAAGTTGATTTCTTTTTGTTTGGAGAGTATGGTGCAGGATCACCTAAGGTTAGAAGCATTTTTAGGATAGAAAGCTTTGTTTGTTTGTAAGGTGTTTTATTCCACCATTTTTGTAATGACTAAGGTCAATTTGTGAACAAAGACCATAGTTGCTAGATAGTTGTTTCCTAGCTTAAGTGTGTGTTGAGGTAGTTTCTAAAACCTCTAAAAATGTAATAAGGCTCTAGCAACTGAAGATTGATGATCTCCAGATCAGTGATAATAGTGCTCGAGAATTATTGTCAGGAATGACTCTCGGGAATGTTTGTCGGGAATGTCTCTCAGGAATGTGTGTCGATAATGTCCATCGGGGATGTCCATTGGTGATGTCAACCAGTGTCTATATTTTTTTTTATGTTTGTGATCTGATGCTCGGGGTTGAAGTTTATGTGTTCACCGATGGTTTTTCTGTTGCTCAAAAAAGTCAACACTAGCACTCGGTAATGTCGGTTAACGACCCAGAAAATGCGGGATGTGATGTTTGTGACTAGTTGGGTAACTGCAATGGCTCTCTACATGTCATTTTTTCTTGGAATAAATAGGGACACCTATTCCAGTCATGGAAGGGTCATTTATGGCTCTATTAGGCCACCTATGTAAGGTGGTTGAAGTTGTCAAAGAGCACGAGATATTTTGAGGGTTAGATATATAGCTAAAAGCTTTTGTAAGTAAGAGTAGAGAAGAAGTTAGGTAAGAGGAATAGAGGGATTGTAAGGTTGTAAGAATACTTTACATGTAATAGATTTCATAGAGTACTTGTGTTCCCTTCTATAATCTGTTATTTGTTCTATGTTTGATCTATTGAGAAAAGAGGTTAAACCCGTCGATTTAGCCTGGAGAGTGAATCTTTCCTAATGGATTTTTTAGTATGAATTAGTAGCTTTGCGGTGTAAACTAGGTCTAGGGAACTTGAGGTGAAGATCTTAGTGACTTCCTCAAGAAAGGGTAAGAATCTACCCTATAAGGTCTGTGCAAGAGGCTTTAGAGTAGAGTCAAGCTGACTCTCCATAACGACTAGACCTTGGCCATACATCACTTCCATACCAAATTTCTTAAGTATCTGCTTGATATATTTTGATTGAGTAATGTAGATACCATCCTTCATTTGATATACTTGTAATCTAACAAAGAATTTGATCTCACGAAACATAGACATCTCAAATTATTTACTCATAGCTACAGAGAATTGTTTGCATAGGTCATCATAACCAGTGAATAATATGTCATCAACAAATATCTCTGCTAGCATTATTTTGTTCTATGGTCCTTCTTTGATGTACAGGCTACTATTATCATTGGTTCTTTGAAATCCAATACTTACTAGATAGCTATGCAATCTTTCATACGAGGCTCTGGGCACTTGCTTCAGTCCATACAATGCTTTATGCAGCTTGCAAACCATATTCCTTCTGGTAGGATCAAAAAATCCTTTAGGTTGTTCAATGTACACTTCTTCTTCTAGGATTCCATTCAGAAATGCAGATTTCACATCCATTTGATATACTTTGCATCCTTTATGTGCAACATATGCTAAAAGAGTTCTGACTCCTTCAAGTGTTGCAATAGGGGTAAAAATTTCTCCATATTCAATACCCTATTCTTGAGCATATCCTTTACAAACTAGTCTGGCCTTGTTTCTATAAAATTTACCATTCTCATTCATCTTATTTCTAAAAACCCACTTGGTTCCAATCACATTCTTGTCCTTTGGCCTAGGCACAAGAGTCCAAGTTTTGTTCTTCTCAATCTGCTCAATTTCTTCATTCATTGCTTCTATCCAAC